>JBBJLS010106531.1:0-19434 GCA_037577275.1 Bryconaethiops microstoma
CATTGCACAGAGAAAATGTCACTTTTGTTTTCTCCGTACATATGACAATAAACGCTTTGAACTTTGAACTTTGAACTAATATATGGTGATGCAAATCCCTTAAGTATATCAGATTCTCAGTCTTGCGCTTGATAATGGTGTTATCAAAATTCTGGTATCTTCACAACCCTGTCTGTGTGGCTCAATGAAGCTTGGTGAGGCTTTTCACATAAACAAAATAGGCCGGGGAGAGAGAGGGATGAAGGGAGAGAGAGAAGTAAAACAAGAGGATAAACAAGGCAGGCATTTCTACAAACATGCCATGCCATTCGGACCTTAGAGTTATCTCACTGGACCAGGTGTGAGCGCATGTGTGTGTGCATGTATATGGACGTGTGTGTCGCCCGCCCAGGTGTGTGTACACACTCCTGGCACTGTTTCCATGGGTACTGAAGGTAGCAGGTGGGCAGGGATGTAAAGCTCACTAAGGAGATAAATATAGTCTAAACTAACATTATCACACACACACACACACACACACACGTCACTGATGCTGTATTTGTTTAGAAGCCTATTATTGTGAAATGTTGGTAACACTGTTGGTCCAAAAGACATCCTAATTAGAAGCTGTTATATTACCAGCGATTCAAGCTTCTATTCTAATGTTTCTTTGTTTTATTGGTTTATTAAATATCACCATATTCATGCATCAGCAATTCAGTAACAATACACAGGCACTGTGGGAAGAATTGCCATCATACTGCAGCTTCAAGACACGGCGGCATGTTTTATTCATAGATGATCCCTCTCCTGCTAGAGTCAAATCCATGTCTACACTCAGCATATTTTATGTTTTATTATGTCACCCCCAGTCAAATGGCAAGCACATTTCAAATGAAAATATGAAAAAGAGAAAGGAGGAACAGATTTACATTTTCTAGATGCATTTCTGTCTGCAAATTTTAGTGCATGGCTTCTACTTCTGTTAAATGACCCTAAATATAAACGCAATACAATCCAGATTTTTCAAAGTAAAATCCACATGAATGCAGGACGTCCAGGGTGTCCCTGATTTACTTTGATCGGTACCAGCAACAATTTTTCAGACCAGGTTCTCCTCTTCATGACAATGGTATTCCCTAAAGCAAGGGTGTCAAACTCCAGTTCTGGAGGGCCAGTGTCCAGCACAGTTTGATGGTTTTCCTCCTCAAAACACATTCACTAAACCTGACAATTAACTGGTGAGGTAAAAAAGGTGTTTCTGAGCAGAGAAATCACAAAAATGTGCTGGTCCACGGCCCTCCAGGACTAGAGTTCGACACCCCTGCCCTAAAGGAAGTGGTCTCTTTCAGCAGGATATTGTGTCCTGCCACACTACAAACACTGTTCAGGAACAGTTTGAGAAGCATGACAAAGGGTTCAAGGTGATTAATTTCACACTGCCTCTGTTGGCTTCTTTTCCTCCCATAGTGCATTCTAGTGCCATCTCTTCCCCAGGTAAGTGATGCACATACACCAAGCCATTCACATGATATAAAAGAAAACATGATTTTTATCATAACTTTTTTCAGCAGTTTAGGCTACAGGAGCTTTTCTGTGGGATCAGAACTGTCTTTGCAGAACTTACTCATGTCAGTAAGACTTGGTGCACCAAGTGCTTTTAAAGTAGTGATTTTAATGTTGTAGCTGATTGGTGTATGTTTTTGCATTTAGAGATGATTAGGTAAGATGTTTATACCATGTGGTATCCTCCACTCAAAGGAGAAAAACCAAATACTGCAAATTGGAAATAAAGAGCAGTAGCAACCAGTTAGCATAGAGAGATTTGCATAATAGTGAACATCAAGGCATCTATTTGTGGCTCTTGTATATCATGACCAATGAAAGGATTTCATGATTTTTCTTTGTTAAAGATTAGATTTTGTGTGCATACTTCGCTAATGCACACTGACATTCTGGAGAGATCCTCCACCTAACCAAGGCAATGGTCTGTTGCAATAACTCCACGGCGTGCATAACAGAGCCGCCTGGAGCAATATCATTTGCCACTGTTTGATATGATGTACAAGTGGTCTCATAGTCTTACCTAGCATATGCATCATTCATAGGCTGCTGCTTATTTAGCAAATACATCTTGGGACTGCACCATGAAATGGCCTCTTGAAAGCCAGCAATGTTAGCTTTGTTGTTGCTATAAAGACACCACAATTGTTAGATGGTCTGAATGGAGAACGGCATGCCACTCCTTGTGTATTTCCCTCTCAAAGGAATACTTCACCTCAAAATAAGCCCAGAGTGCTAATAACAAACAAGTAAGCAGGAACCAGTTAACAGGGCATAATTCACACCACAATGGGGAGTCAGAATGAAGAACATTGCCACTCCACATGTATTTCCCTCTCAAAGGTATATGCATTTGTCATATTCAGGCTATCCCAGGTAAATGAAGCACAAGCAGGAATATTTTGTGATATTTTATTTCAGGAGACGCTGAGCACAGCATAGCTTCAGATAAATAGCTAAACAGAAAACAGTCCCAGAACAAAGCACAGGATACACTGCCGCTTCAGCAAAACCATACAATAATCAGTTCCAGAAGCTTTTTAAAGCCCACCATGGTGCAGAAGAGGGAAACCCAGGAAACAACAGGTTCATCTACTTAAGTTTGCCTAGTCAGTGTCTTCGATGTTGACAAGGGACTGCCAGGTGTACTACATCAGTCTGCTCTGTTTAAGAGAACAAACACTATAATAAAACATGTCATGCTAGCCAGTAGGCATGATGAGAAACAGGTGCTAGATTAGGGTTCAGGCTGGGGATTCTAATAACAATTACATTTTTAGTAGGAACAAGTTAGCATGGTGTAATTTGCATCACAAGGGAATGGAGAATGGCTTGTTGCTCATTTTATTTTCCAAACAAATACTTTGCTCTAAATTAACTTATGATGCCAACAACAAATACAGTTTAGCAGGAATCAGTTAGCATGGTGTAATTCACATCATGAAGGAATGGAGAATGGCTTGCTACTACTTTTGTAATACATCACCCTAAAAAAGGCTAATAATGCTAATAACAAATACATTCCTTAGCAGGAACCAGTTAGTGTCACAAATTACACCCCAGTGGGCAGTCTGCTTTTTATGTGTTTCCCTGTTGGTGGAATAATTCATCTATAAAATAAGCTTATAATGCTAATGACAAATACAGCTCAGCAGGAAGTTGTTGGCATGGTGTAGTTTGAACCACAAGGGAATAAAGAATAACTTGCTGCTTCTTATGTACTTTCAAAAGGAATACTACACCCTAAAAAAAGCTAATGATGGGAGAATGACTAACTGCTTTTAATGTACTTTCTTCTCAAATAAATATTTTGCCCCAAAATAGTTAATTATTCTAATCTCAAATATTATCTAGCAGCAGCCAGTTAGCATGTTGAAATTTGGAAAATCGTTAGCACTGTGGGGCATTTGTTGTTTTTGATTAGCGATGTTAGCATTTGGAGTAGCAATGTTAGCATTTGGAGAGGAAGTTATTTCTTGGACTGAAATTGTTTAAATGTATTTTTCTCTTTTCTTGCAGGAATTTTCAGTAAAAATCTGTAGATTTTTCCGTACTGGTCAAACAGGGAGCTAGAATACCTGAGGAACTTAGCTGATAAAATTTTTGACTGACAGCACCAAAATTATGCCAGATTGGAGGTTTAAAGAGTAAAGTGAAGACTGAGCAAGCATTTGTGAAAGAATCATGGCTTGATTGATGTACTGCCTTGTGGGTAATTGCATTTTGGTCTGGTTGCACTTTACCCAGAATCTACAGTATTATCAGATACATAAAAACCAAAATAAAACAAAAATCAAATGTCCAGCTCACTTTGTCTCAAAGCTCCTTTTCCTTTCCTACTAAGGAGGATGCTGAGAAAACAAACAATGTAAAAGATTACATTTAGAGTATTTGCACCCCAAAGCACTCCAACTCACCCCCACCCAATTCTCCCCAGGGGTAAAACATTGGTGATTTGGAGAACATATTTCAACATTGCAGATCTCTGGACTGTGCTCTGCCTTCAAGATACTTAACTCAAAATATTTGCTTGGATGTTTTTAGCGTCAGGCTTCCTTGGGCAGAGAAAAGGAGTTCCACTCCCAACACATTCTGGAAGCAGAGAGGTGCAGCAGCTTACTATACTGCTTTTGAAAAGCTACTCTTATGAATTTTGCATTGGCTAGATGAATGTTTAAAGGTTGATGCTCCTTTGGAATAGAGCTCAGAAATACACATTGGCATTGAGGTGGCAAGGCGTGGTATATGCATGAGTGCCCAGTCCAGCCAGGCAAAAGGGGGAGAACAGTGGAGGCAGGAAAAGAGAGGCAAAGAGAGGATAAAGAAGAGCAGATCACCTTGTGTGTGCAATGACTGGGAGTGTGATGTTACATCCACAGAGGGAGAAAGAGACAGAGAAGATACAACAAACAATGTGACTCACTCGACCTTAACACCGTCTCATCATTTCTTTCCTCACCACAACTAAAACACCCTGTGGGCCACAATTACAGACACAGTTTGGTGAAAAATCAAATGTGCCCACTTATTCCTGCATTGTCACGTCAAGGCATGCATGGGGAGCGAGGCGCAAGGTACAGGTTCCATTAGACTGTTTTTTTTTAATACAAAAGGACACAGATTCAATACAGAGATAAACAAAAACCAAAAGAGGCTCAAGGGCCTTTAAACACAAAATATCTTAACATAGACGAATCATAAGGAGCAGGGAGCATGAGAGTAATAGTGAGGGTTGACCAGCAACGAAAACAAGAACTCAAAGAACTTAAATACAAAACACACTCAGACAAGAACCAATCATAAAGCCCAATACTTAACTAATACAGGACAGCTTACACAGTGACCCAAGACACAAACACACACACATAAATTCAAAATAAAAGTCCCCATAACAAAAATCAAAACAGTGGCTTCTACTGGCTTCTAATTTCAGCATGAATGGGTGGGGTTAAACTGTAGAGGCTTAATAGGTGGATATGTGTGTGTGACATCACAAAAAATAATACATTCAAAATGTTTTGTTCATTTACATATACGGACTGTATGAACTGGGAAACAGACCGATTTTGAAACAGTGGTTACACTGCCACAATGTTCTAGATGTTGACTCAGCCTCCAAATTCCCCAGATTTGAGTCTGATTAATTATCTAGTTTGAACTATAGAGGATCCACCTCACAATTTACAAGACTTAAAGGATCCGCTGCTAACATATTTGTGCAAATACCACAGCACACCTTCAGAGGTGTTGTGGAGTCCATGTCTCAAAAGGTCAAAAGCTGTTTTGGCAGCATGAGGGGGGACTCTACAGTATTAGCCAGATGGTTGTAATGTTATAGCTGATTGGTGTATACAGTCAATGTAGCCTTTCATTCTCATTATAGTTCATGTAGCTTTTAAATTCTTGTAACAGTGGGGAACATTTTTTTTCCAATTTGCTGTTGCTTTTGTCAGTTTGCTGCTCATTGATTGATCCAAAGGACTTTAAAGAGCACTGTGCAGTGTACGTGTTGAAGGTGCACTGCACAGTGCAAATCTGAATTTCTGAATCTGAATTTCAAAGAAAGGGCAGCAAATGAGGATTCTATTAGAGCAAGTACTGCAGCTGAGCTTCAAGCTGTGGTGTGACTCATTTAGCAAGCTATCTTTGCCATCCCGGGACACTACATCTGAACACTTGCTAGCTGCTGGAACACGGCAAACTTCAGACATCACACATGACTTGGCTGGTAAACTACATTTGGGAAAAGGAGGGGAGTTTTCCTCAGATGAATAGATTTCTGGAATGCTGCCAAGCAGCAGTCAAGACAAACTAGAAAATGTCACTTTGCAACTCAAAAGCTCCAAAGATTAATTTTTAATCTCATTCCACTCCTCATCCTGTACTCGCGGCAGCTGAAGAATGAAATATTGAAGAAGCAAGATACTATTGTTGTGACAAGCAGTTTGATAGTGGCTCGTTTTTATTATCACATCGTTCCATTATGATGTTTTCTATTATACTGGGCTGTTAGTTAAGCGCCAGTCATATACTATAGCTCGGCGCTTAAAAGCCAGCCAGGCAGCAATAAGACTTGATTGACTGGAACATTTAGTTTTTTTAATAATTATTTGCTCGAATTGCATGGCTCCTCTTCCTTTCTCCTCACTCCATGTCTTTCCAATTAACAGTATCCCAATCTAAAGCAGGTGCTGCTCTATGAGACCATGTGTCATGCAATTAACATGTGTTGTAACATAAATAAACTCAGTTGAATTCAAGGTAGATGCTAATAAACAATACAATGTCAGTGCAATAATCTTTCTGTCTCCCTGTCCTTGTTTCAGGTGGTGTTGATTATATTATCCAGAGTTCCCCCTCAAGAGCACAGCATGCCTGCTTGAGATGAGTGACATGGGAAAAGCCTTTATATCTGGTGAGCATGTTATATATATACGCTTAGATCCACACACTTAACACTAGAACGGCTGACAGCATCAATTGACGTAATTTCATCAGGCTCAGAATCAGAAACGGAATCACGATTATTGGCCTATAGGAACAGCAAGCATGCTCTGTAAGAGACATATGGGTGTGGTGTAGGCACATGTAGACACATAATTTGTTGTTGTTTTATACTGTTGTACTTGAGAGACACCGCAATCAAATTCCTTGTATGTGTTCGTTCACATACTTGGCGATTCTGATTCTGCTTCTAATTCTGATATGGTGACTGGTGCTGTACTACGGGCTCTGGGTGCAAAGTCTACTGGACACTTGCTGTGTCTACTGGCTGCAGCTTGCGTGGATGTATGCTGGCAGGCTGCATGAGTAAACGCCCGAACATACTGCAGCAGAGGTCATATCAAGAAGCGTCTTGTGCGAAACTGGGTACTGTGGCAGTTGATGCACGCAGCCGTTATAGGTATAGCCAGTTAGCCTCCATTCTAGTGTTAATTCCACGCTGTCTCTTTCACCCTTCTTTCCATCTTAGCCGGCGCCATTTTGAGCACTAGCAGCTGTTGCCTCTCATCAGTGCCTATCTTGACACCTAAACACTCTGTGGTATGCAGAAGCCAGAGGTGGCTGGCTGCATATTATAGAATTCACCCAAAAAAACTCACGAATTTGCTACCTAATTAGCCTGATCAGCTCATTTTGGTCCAGAAGCTCCCTTGGCAACCTGTAATGTTGTAATATTGCCATTCCTCTTTGGTGTGATGTAAATTAGCTTTAGGGTTGTATCTACTAATTATCTATAACTGGTTAATCTATGAGCCATTATTTAATTAACTGACTAGCTGGACCATTTTGCCTTCAGCCATTTCCTATCATTTCACTCAAATCACTCACACATAAAAGGCAAAACAACAAAAGCCACAACGTCCCCTATACTGTGATTTACTATAATTTGTTAGAATTATTGTATGTGGCATGTGGATATTATACAGCAGGGGTTCAACTCTGTGTCTGAGGAGGTCCTCAAAACTGCGGCCCTCCAGGACCAATCATTAAACCCCTGCAATTAATAGGTGAGTTGATCAAGGTGTGTTTGAGCTGTGAAATCTCCAAACTACTGCCCGAGTACTAGAGTTGTGGATCCCTGTTATAGAGTATTGTAAATACCTTTACATTCACATAAACAACATATCAACTTTGACTACTTTGTTAACTTCTTGTTCTTTATATAACCACTGCCTTTCTCAAAGAAGAAAAGGTTTATAACAGGTCACTTTTTAAAATGATCCATAACTCAGCCTGTAAAATTGCATTGTTTTCCAAATATTGTTCAGTAAACCATCATTGTGATAAAGGGTAAAGACTGTAGTATTACATAGTATATAAAAATGGTGTGTGTTTACAAATGGTGGGTTGGTTGGCATCACATTAAGTTTTGCATTTACAAAAAATAAAAACATCTGTGTAAATATATAAATATTTTAGAGAAGTAGTTTATTTGGATTTTAATATTATTATAAGTGGTAATATATAGTTTATAATACATTGAAACATAGTCTATAGAAGGAAATATAAGCCTCTTATGTCCCTGTAACAATATCTCTGGCTACTGCCAGGGGGAGGTAGTTCTTCTGTACTATTTAAGTTCCCATCACCTCTCATGTTTTGCTCAGTCATAAATTCAGACTTCCTAAGCTGTTTCCCCATTTTCCTAGTTGTTTCCTAAGCTTCTTGATATTTCCTCCTTGTCTCCTCGCAGTCGTCATTCCGCATCTTCCCTTTTCGCACTCACATGTCCACTCTGTTGCTACATTCTTCACTATTTTGGTGCTTTACTGTACTTTTAATCTCCATTTTAATCTCAATTATACCTCCAATCTCCTTTCCTTACTCTTACACTCCAGCCCTACTCCCTAATCCCTCTGGTCCTCACTTCCGTCTTCTCTCATGTTTCATTTATACTGACCCTCACTGCACCCTACTCCCTTCGTTTGTTACACCCACTACCTTCTATGTTCATTCATTTCTATTCTTAGTCACCATTCCCTATATCTCTTATTTCTCTAACTTCGATCCATTGAATTATCGCACTTTAGCCTTAGTTTACCCTCTGTATACTTTCCTTTGATTTTTTTTTTTATTTTTAAAAATAAAAATAAAGTGAGCCTCTATCCCTGCTCTCTTCAAGCGGCCCCTGTGACTTACCATGTAATGTCACTTGCTATGGCCAGAGCATTGTGGGTTTGATCCCCATGATGCCTTGTACAGACTGATTGCTTTAGTCCCATTTGAAGCCCAGGTCCATCAATGTGGAAGTCACAGCATGACTGAGCCATTGCTTCCCTGGGCTCCCTCTTGGGAGGAGGCAATGGTAGAAAGGCAGTGGTAGAATTTTTCAATCTGTCAAAGACATTCAGAAATTTATTGGGTTTGCCAGGAGTGCTTGCAGGCCTCATGCCATGGCCCACTGTCGCATGTCCAAATCACCTGGTCGGAAGAGGCCAACTCTGAAATCAAGAACCATAAAGAACAGTTCACCATGGCCCCTATTTTGGGTCTTCTTGATCCTGAGCTTCCCTTCATTGTTGAAGTGGACAATTTGTACATTAGAGTTGGGGCAGTGCTGTCCCAGCAAGCCTCTACAGATGGTAAGATTCACCCTTATGCATTCTAATACCAACAACTATCTACAGTTGAGCGCACCTATGAAACAGGCAATTGCGTGAATCTATTCGTCTTTTCGACTGACTACTAATGCCTCATCAGGCTTTCTGGGTGTTATTCGACTTCACATTGTCCTTCAGGCCAGACATCAAGAACATCAAACCAGAATCTCTTCATGGGTTGTTTGTGACATGCCCCTTGAACACAGTCAAAATGTCTTCCTTTGAATGTCCCATGTACCTTGACCGGGAGAAGGAGGTAGGAGTGCCCTCAGTTGAGAGGGGAGTTCTCAGATGCTAATGGACTGGGAGAGATATGGTTCAGAAGAGCACTGCTGATCGGCTGCCAAGGACATTCTGGACAAAGGACATTCTGGACAAGTCCCTTGTCCATAACTTCAACTAGGCCTGTTCAGGTGTCAGCCTCAGAGAAGGGATACTGTCATGTCCCAATAACAGTACCTCTGGCTTCTTTAATTACATTTACTATTTTTATTTAGTAGATAAATGGAGCTTCCATCCCTGCACTCTTTAAGCTTCTTCTGTGGCTCACCATGTAACAGAGCTTACTCTGGCCTGAGCATCGCAGGTTCTGATGGCTCCTACAGACTTTTCCTGGTTCCATTCCAGTTCAAAGCCTGGGTCTGCCACTGATCTAAGGATGTCCCAGTCTGGTCTTATTGTTCTTATTATTCTTTGTATTATATGATAATAAGAACAGCAAAGTAAACAAAACATTCCAAATATTTTATTGATTCCAATAGGTTATTTGGCTTAAAATTAATTGTTTTTTGTGATTTAATGATAAGCTTATATTATTTCTATTTGTTGCTTTATTTGAAATAATAATACAGCCTTTTAACATTAGCATGCTGACAGTCTAATGCATTCTCTTGCCCATGGGCTTCAAAAATACATTCCACATCAGCTAATCATTGACTCGCTAGCATCTCAAAATCTGTCACCACTTTGGCCTGCTTTGCATCAGTGGCTGGTAATGGCCTAATATGTCATGGGCAATGGCTTTTAGAATGGTCACTGGAATTCCAGATTTTTCATGATTTCTTTATTGCAGGCACCTAAATCTGTCAGGTTCCGCCTTTATTCTTTGGTTAAAATCTCCATGATGCCAGCGGAAAGCCTGTTTTCCTGAACAATTAATCAAGTATTTACAACCCTTTCACTGGGGACGTGCAAGAGCTTAGTGTATTATTCATAAGAAAAAGACTTGTTGACTGCTGCTGTGGAATCGCATTATTCACGAATTCAGCATCTCAATGAATTACAGCATCAGCTATGTCTATCGATAGTGACCATGAGACATGTTGCATTGTACATATTATACAGAATTTATTTGACATGATCAATAAATTCTGTATAATACGGAAAATGCAACATAATTACTGTCTAGGGACACCCATACATTGATCTGAGTGACTTTGACAAACTGTAATGGCTAAATGACTGGGTCAGAGCATCTCCAAAACAGCAGGTTCAAAACTATCATTATCTATTAACCAATGGTCATTATCTATCAATCAATGAACCAGCAACAGGCTCAAAGGCACCCAAGGTTCACTGAAGGCTAGCCCACAGTAGAACTTATAAAAACGTTAATTCTGGTCATGATAGAAAGGTGTCAGAACACCAAATGCATCACAGCTTGATGCATATGAGGCTGTGTAGGTGCAGACTGGTCAGACTGCTCATGAACATTGGCATGTGGCCATCAGAACTGGACTATGGGGCAATGAATGAAGTTTGCACGTTCTGAAGAATCATGTTTTCTTTTGAATCATGAGGACATTGATATTCAGTATAGGCAATGTTAGCATTTTTGGATATCTTTTCTTAATAATACTAAGCAGAGAGCAATTGCAATATGCCAATGGTAGTATGCAAGCTGTCATTCACCGCTGGCAATTTAGACTGAAGTTCTCCTCAAAAGCTTACTAGCAAGCTATCTGTAACTGCATAGAGCGATCAGGAAGCTTTGGCATTCCTTACAGAGTTATGGAGTAAGTCACTATTGATTCATGCTACGACTAGAAAGATCGCTGCGTTTAATTTCATGTACACCTCAGAGCTCAAAGTTTAATTCCAGTTAACTTGTGCAGTGTATTTACAGAAGAAAAACAATTGAGCAAACATAAGCTTGAGGGCTAGCTGATGTTTTTGTTTTAGAGGGACACTTGATCTCACCAGTAGCTATGACTATCGTAGGGCTAAGTTCTAATTAAAATCACTTGCTTTTGGCATCAGATCAGCTGAGTATCACACATTCAGACTGTCATTAAGGTAGTCATACTTGGTAGAGTAGTGCCTTCAAATACTACTTCTTTATGCCAAGGAGAATGGATCCCATCAGTTTCGCGGCTCGGTTAGGGATGTGCACAGGTAATTATTTAAAATAATAGTTTATTAACATGTATGTACTTGTTAATTTATGATCAGAAGAGAAAAAACACTTTGTGCTTACATAAATGAAATAATTACATAGGCTAACATGGAATTAAAACACGCTCATGCTTATAGGTTCCTAATATTGTCATGAAATATTAGCTTTGTAAACTTATCTTGGGTGGGGCATTCTTTTAAACTGCCAGTTGCCAATAGCAAACGACATAATAATGCCTTTTTAGCTAATCTACCTTAGCAACTCTTTACAAAGTGGTAATTCTGAAAATTTAACAGATACAGTGAAATAGTGCTTGGTGACTGTATCCTGGGAGGAACAGGGAGGAATTTATTAAACTGTATGTGTGGTTTTTTTTTGTAGTTTCAACTGAAGACCAAAGTAGCTTGAGTTCACATAAACAAACATCACTCAGTGCTGCGCCTAATAGGTGCAAAAGAATTTCACATTGTTCACACTGCATGCTGTATTGTGGTCACACATGACTAGGAGGGGCCACTTTGTATGCCCTGAGCCTAATACGGGCATTCAAAAATTGCAAAAGGTCCCCTTGTTGAAGTGGAGTAACCAATAGCAGCATCAATGGGATGAACTTTAGTACAGGGAGGCTAAATGTTGGAAGACAGATGATACTATCCATCATCAATTCCACAGATATATGCTCATAAAGAACACGGTAAGCGTATTACAGGTTTGTATGTTTAAAATTTACAGGTACTGGTCTCACCTGATAATGAAGGCATTAGTATGGGTTAAGTTTATACCCTTGCAGACTTTATTGCTGGGACATCCTGTGCTGTCACAAGCTGGAGTGCTTGAAGCACAACTGGGGCAGTGTGTGCTGCACAAGAGGGAGTGATCTAGAACAGCAAAGGAGGCTTTATTAAACAACAGAGTTGGAGGACAAAAGGGCTGGGGCTCTAACCTCTCCCCTGGAGTGCACATGTTGAACAAGTTAAATTAATGCAGTTTAGGTTTTCTTCGATCATTTATACACTGGCCTTATGTAAGGGGTAGGAGTGCTCATGTCCATTACTTTCAATTCCAGAGCTTATGTGAGACGAGTATTTTTGAGTAATTTCACTTGAGTTGTTCCAGTCTGCTGTGTGAGAGCATGTAGGCCCATGTGTGTATGTCTGAATCTGTATTTCAATCTGGCCTCACACTGGGGCTTAAGTCAAGTGTGTGTCCTCACGCCTTATCTCCTCAGTGCCAGCATGGCTTCTAAAAGCTTCTGGCTGCCTGGAGTTCTCCTGATCACACAGTCCAGTCCCGCTGAAGCCCTCGGCCAATCCAGCGAAGTCAGTGTCCTCATATCCCCTTGTAAATGAATCATCAGAGCCTGAGAGCAAACCTAGCACACACACACACACACACACACACAGGCTAAGGGGCAGCCACAGAAGTAAAAGCGTCTGACCAAGCACACACACACACACACACACACACACACACACACACGTTTATCCTCTTCCTGTGAACTTGTGGATCACCTGGATTTTCTTGGTTCATGGTTGTCATTGAATTTGACTCTAACACGTTAAACACTTGCATCATTAGCATCACTAGCATCAAGTGTCAAATTTACTTTAAAATACATAAAAGGGTTGTGTGTGTGTGTGTGTGTAACTGAAAAAACACGTTTGTGGTAGGAGCCTTCATAGGTATATTTTAGGAGATAAAAAAATGGAAAGGTCAAAAAAGGAAGCAACTAGTGTCCCAATCAGCCCTTTAGGTAATCACAACCACAAATTTGCACTCTGTGAGTTAGTCACAGGATTTTTTTGTGCTCTACTATTAGGGGACTGCTGCAGCATGGTATTGTGATTTTGTTCACCAGTGATCCTCAATTAAAATTTTCATAAGGGAAACAACTTTAGAAGCATGCAGTACCTGACTGAAAGAGGAATTTTACAATTTTTTTGAATTTCTTCATTTCTTTATTTCTAGGTCATTCAGTGTGGTTTGATGCAATGCATAGTACAGAAAATAGTCAACTCTTCATAATGGAGTCTTGGATAAGAGGTTGCAATGTCTATAGCACAAATATATGGGCACAAAATGCACTGCCTAGGGCATTGGGTAGTGTATTCATAACCATTTCATTTGTACATTGCATAGTACAGAAAATAGTCAACTCTTCATAATGGAGTCATGGATAAGAGGTTGCAATGTATATAGCACAAATATACGGGTATAAAATGCACTGCCTAGGGCATTGGGTAGTGTATTCGTAACCATTTGATGTAATAACTTTTTGTGTGGGAGCTGTGACCAGTTCTCACTTGGTACGTTTCTGTAGAACACTCTGAATGACTTGTTTACACATTAACCATTAAATTACGTAGAAATTTTGCACAAGTGATGAAACTACCTTTTATGTTTATGTTCATTACAGTAATCACATAACCATTTTCTGGAACTGTGCATTAATGTTGGGGTTATGTGTGCTGAACTGCAGATTGCTCATAATTGTACAGTAACGCACCGTCTCGGTAATTGGGTCAGGTGTCACCCATATACACACACATACATACATACACACATACATACATACACACACACACACACACACACACATATACACACACACACATACATGTAGAGGCACAGTCAGACACCAGACCTCCATTTTCCAAAGCTATATTTGTGTCTCCAGGATCATTCCTTTTCCAGCAGTATTCCATCAGAAAACCTGTTTTGGATCACGAGGATGTGGGTGGTCATATGTGGACTTGGTTGCCTGTCTATATATGTGGCAAAGTTTGTATACAATTTACCAAGACTGATTTGTTTGCCCCTGCAATCCATGATCAGTATTGTAGAAAGTCACCTTGTCTCATGCCTAAAGAGACTGACAGGTCTTTGGGAAAAGGACCAAGTCAAGGGAAATAGCCTGGTGTAGAGCAAAAACCTGGCTGACCATCCATCAAACTTACATTTATCCCTAAACTCCCCTTAGAAATGGAAATACATCTAAAAATAGTAAATAATCTAGTACAGAGTTTACTCTAGTATATTGGTGCTGAAATACTTCTACAATCCCATAAGAAACTTGCAGAATTTGGCATGATAGCAAAGGTATGGTTTTTGCCTCATTTGCTTTGATATTTATGGTTCAAAGGCCTGGCATGGAAATGCTGAAATCAGTCAGTCCTTTAAAGTGACCTCTACTGAGCTATGCAATGGATTTGGTCCACAGACATCATCCAATCCAATCCAATCCAACTTTATTTATATAGCACATTTTAACAACTAAAACAGTTTCCAAAGTGCGGCACAAAAAAATAAACATAAGATGCCACATACTTAATTTACCATCACTAGCCATCACTAAAACAAAATAAAAGTAAATTAAAAAAAAAAATAAATAAAATAACATAACTAAAATGGATAAAAACACAGAGGACCACACAACTCACAGCGTGTTAAAAGCCAGAGAATAAAAGTGGGTCTTAAGATGAGACTTAAAACACTCCACAGTGGGGGCTATTCGAACGTGGGAAAGCAGAAAGTTCCAGAGTCAGGGGCCGACCACAGAAAAGGCCCTATCCCCCCTGGATTTAGGTCTCGTCTTAGGCACCACAAGTTGGACCTGGCCCTCAGACCTCAGAGCGCACGCTGGTGTATACATTTGGATGAGGTCTGTGATGTACTGAGGGGCCAGTCCATTCAAAGTTTTAAAAATTAATTCTAAAACGCACTGGGAGCCAGTGCAAAGATGCTAAAATTGGGGTGATGTGTTCACGTTTTTTGCTCTCTGTTAATAGATGCGCTGCGGAGTTTTGAACTAGCTGTAAGCAGGAAAGTGCAAAGTGACTAATTCCAGTATAAAGTGCGTTACAGTAGTCTAGCCGCGAAGATATAAAAGCGTGAACAACCTGTTCAAAAGATTTCAAAGGTAAAAAAGGTTTCACTTTGGCTAAAAGCCTAAGATGATAAAAGCTAGATTTAATAACAGTGTTCACTTGCTTGTCAAATTTAAACTCACTGTCTATAGTGACTCCAAGTTTGGTGACCGAGGGCTTGAGGTGTTTATCAAAAGGACCTAAATCCATTTGGGGGTATCTTGTCCCAAAGATAATCACCTCAGTTTTGCCCTCATTAAGCCATAAAAAGTTGTGGGCCAACTAAGCCTTGACTTCACAGTCCAAGAGGGGTGTCAGGGGGCTGGACAAATGTTTCCGGAGTGGCAGGTAAATCTGACAGTCATCTGCATAGAGATGATACTATATGCCGTGCTTCTTAAAGATGAAGCTAAGAGGAAGGAGGTACAGCGCAAAAAGAACAGGTGCCAGAATTGAACCCTGGGGGACTCCACAGTGGAGAGGCGCAGAGGGTGAGGTGTGCTCCACTCCCAGCCTGACAGAGCATGACCTTCCCCCAAGGTAAGACCTAAACCATTCCAGAACTGTTCCCCTGACACCCACACAGTTTTCCAAGCGGTTTAAAAGAGTTGCGTGGTCCACTGTGTCAAAAGCAGCAGTCAAATCTAGAAGCACTAAAATGGCAGAATCGCCGGAATCTGTTGCTAAAAACGGGTCATTAAAAACCCTTAAAAGTGCAGACTCAGTGCTGTGTAAAGCTTTGTAACCCGATTGGAAGACATCAAAAATACCCTGTGCTTCTAAAAAAGACTGTAGCTGCTCTAGAACAGATTTTTCCAAAATCTTCACCATTAGGGGAAGCTGGGAGATAGGCCTATAGTTAGATACCTCTAAAGTGTCCATGCCTGTTTTTTTCAATAAAGGCTCAATTACAGCCTCTTTGCAAAACAGAGGCACCACACCAGAGATAAGCCTACTGTTTATAATTTCTTGAATAGTAGGGCATATGGTTGTCCACACCTCCTTGAAAAAGTTTAAGTTTACTGACCTCAAAAGATACTGGCTCAAAGTTGCTAAAAATAAAAGCGCACACAACAGGACAGTGATCAGAGACGTCAGCCTTGCCCACTGACACATTTTCAATGCACAAATTATACGAAAAAACAAGATCAAGCGTGTGGCCATGGATCTGAGTAGCCCCCGTTACATGTTGTTTCAGGTTGAAACCTTCAATAACATCTAAAAACTCCCTGGACATGGGTTTAGAGGGACAGCAGACATGTACATTGAAGGCACCAGCAATTAAAAACCTATCGTAATATGTCAGCATAGCAGCAATGAAGTCAGAGAACTCTTTGATAAAGTCCTTTTTATACTTAGGAGGTCTGTAGACCAGTGCACACAAGACCGGTTCCTTTCGTCGTAATGTGAAATAGCTCAGTTCAAAAGAAGAAAAAGTCATTTCAGAGAGTAGCAGAAAACACACATTGCTCTTCAGGATAGTGGCTACACCTCCATCACGACCGGTAGTGCACCAGGGAGGCAAAAGTTCCGACAAGGCGCTGGACTCGCCCGCATTAATCCATGTTTCCGTGATAAACAGTAAATCCATGCTCTGCTCATAGTCATTGAGCTGTTTCATGTACTTTTACAAAAGTGAGTAAACAGCATTAGGTGGTTGAGGTGCATGCAGAGATATGCATCTTAGCCGAGAAAGACAGGCCAACGGCTGTGCACTGGACAGCCATTCTGGACTTTTCCAGAATGACAGACTGCTAGTCCGCCCCTGGATGAAGGCCTATGAGGTAACAGAAACTGTGCAACAGCCATGTACGGGTGTAAGGGAGAGTTTTCCAAAAAGGTGTCTGGTGAGTGAATGGCTGAAAGTATACAGAAGAAAATGGCAAACAATTTCTTCTGCAAAACTGGCCCGTCCAGGGTGCTGTCAGGATGAGCTTACTGCTTCATATCATAATGTGTTTGATTTGAGTCTCACTCAATCGTGCTGAGCCCATCCAGACAACTCTGGGTCACGGCCTTGGTCTTCAAAGGAAGACAGCCTGAAATTGCTGGCATGACTACTCACAAGTGAATGCCAGGGGGATGAGTTAGCATGATATAATTTGCACAAATATTGAGAGGCCCATTCTTTCCTTTACGCGGCACTGGACAGTGGACAAAATTGGCTTTGTCCCTGTAATCTAGGGGGCTAGATTGATGAGGTTGAGGCTATTTAAATGTGGGGTCAATCAGGTCAGCTTTCTTCTGGGGGCAAAATAAAAGTCTCAAGTCTTAGTTTATTTACTTTGGTACACATTCTTTGCACCTTTTACGGTGGTGTTACATTAGGTCTGTAACTCCTAGAGTGCACTCTAGGAAAGACTTTGTGCTGTCACAGTGTGTTTTTGTTTTTAATGTTAACTTCGTTTGTATATTTGTTTGTTTGGACAATGTGATAAAATTATTTTTATAATTTAACCAACAATTTGGACACAACTGACTCCCAAAAAAATCAGTTAGAATATTCTCTTTTTTACTATAAAAATGCACAAACAGACATATTAAAACTTTCGAAAATCTTCAGCTTGCACACACTTTAGTATTATAATGTTGCAATGTTTTTAAAAATTGACCTATGTACAAATATTTACAGTCACAACTAAGTCTGTCCTGAGCAGAGTTTAAGTATTTATTTTTAACATCCGTCTGTGCTATGCTGCAGAACAGTCAACATTGCTGCTTATGCGCAGCTCCATCTTCACACACACATCCCTCCCGCACACTCTCCATTCACACACACACACACACACACACACACACACACACACACACACACATGGTTGGGCTTCTCAGACCATGTTTTTTTGTTTTTTTTTCCATAATCAGAAATAAAAATTTTAAATAATTTTAAAAAATCAATATTTTTTTGGAACTTTAAAAATGGCATTATTTCATCCCAACATATCATGAAACAAAGCTTCCTCTGACAACTGGACACAGGAAACACACGGAAGCTCCTGATATGCACATATGTTTGTATAAGTTTTAGTAGAGGTACGCTCTTGACACACTGGCACATCAATCTGGTGCTGAGGGTAAATGAAGTTCTTGACAGGAATTGCAAAGGAGATGTTCTGAGCAGAGCAGCTTCTGAACACAACCAAACAAAACCAGTTACTAAGTACGGCACCAGATTAGCCGTAATTTCACGTATAATAGCTAAACAAAAGCGACTTCAAGAGTGATACGCTGAATACAGCACATCTGAAGCAATCAAACAGAAAATAGTCTTAAAAGCTTCTCTGAAGTCCATCTGAGTGTGAAGAAGGGAAGCCCAGGGAACATTAGGTCCACCTGGTCAGTGTCTTCCAGGCATAGGAACTTCCAGGAATATTTATGTTGTCTATCCTTTCTAAAAGGAAACATGAACAGACATATTTTTTAAATGTAGTCTTGAGGAATAGTTGTTTAGGCTTCCTGAAGGACTTTCAAAAGCTCTGATTTTCAGTCTAGTCCCTGTACCTGACCAGTTTCAGAGAAATGTTTATATTTGTTAAGCCACACTGTGACTTATGTATGAATCTTTCAAGCAAAACAAAGCCATCTAACCTAAGGCCTGAAGCAGTAAAGAAACATGTGCAAATGATTCCAGATTCCAGATCAGGCTGGTGATCAGAATACTGGTGATGCTGAATGCATGATTGGAGCACCTTTATCTAGGCCCGTTGCACCTTTAGGCTGTTTCAGTCTGTTAAAATAAAACATTTGTCCCCATTTCTTTAAATTAATCTACTTAGTATGCCAAACATAAGCCAGTTTGACATGCATTAAATAGAATTTTTGTATCAACATGGTGAGTCAAAGCAAAATATAAAGGGGAGCTTTATTTTTATCAAAGCATCACTAAAGCAGATATTTTTTAGCCTCCCTGCTATTATAAGTTGTGTCTGTTGTGTACTGTGTGTCTGTAAGTAGGCCACATGTGCTGCTATAATGTAAACATCATCATAATTTAAAGTGTGCATAATTTAAAGTGTGCAAGTTTTTT
>JBBJLS010106540.1:0-19434 GCA_037577275.1 Bryconaethiops microstoma
TGAATCACTTTCAAATAAAACAAGACAATAATACAAGGCGATTCAGCTGTATTTGACTGGTGGATTCACTCATTACTGCAGTTCAGGGAGCGCTATCCCACTCGTGTGAGTGATAAACCCACTTTCTGAGCGATCCAGATTCGGTTGCATGTTTTCAGCTGTGGGATTTCGGCTCTGACTGACACAAGGAGTATACTAAAAGAAGAACACTACTGTAAATTTTTAGATTTTTGTTTGTGGACTTGGTTGAACTGAGAGTTTGTTTGTGTGAGACAGTGCACACAATGTTCATTGTTGAAAATAACTGGCTTGTGGTTTTAGTACTGTAGGAGTCAATTTCTGTCATTATCATTTTGGTGTGTGACATTTACAACAAATCTGACTGAGCAGAGGTGTGTGTGTGTGTGTGTGTGTGTGTGTGTGTGTGTGTGTGTGAGAGAGAGAGGAAGGGATAGGTGATGTTCATGTGTGCCTATGTGTATGATGTGGCTCTTTGCGGTAACACAGTAAAAAAAATGTGGCTCTTGGTCTCTGACTGGTTGTCCACCCCTGGTATAGTGGTAGAAGTCCACCAGTATCCAGGAAATTAGGTGAATTTTCTAGATGCTCCACAGAAAGTAAAGATGCTGTTGAACCTTTTTGGATGATGTTTAAAGTGTTCAGGGACCAAGTTAGATCATTGGTGATGTGGACACCAAAGAACTAGAAGCTTCAAACACTCTACACTCAAAACAGTTCTAAAGAGCAGAGATGGCTCCTAAAGGACAGAGGCACACCTAACATGGAGCTTGGTATCTACACACCAGCAATATTTGTGTAAATGTAATCCAGCACATTCACCACATAGTGATGGAACTTAGGGAGAACTGACTTGAGATTTGCATGGTTAAAATCTCTGGCAACTATAAACAGTCCATCTAGGTGTAAATCTTGGAGCTCATTTATAGCTCTGTAATTTCGCCCAACATCTACACCATACTGTGGTGATTTCTTGTGTTAAATAAAAATACAGTCACAACTCCAGCTGGGGTCAGCAGTAACTAGAGATCGGTACAGAACTTACACATCATTCTGTTGATGCAAACACACAAGCCCTCTCCTTTAGTCTCTGTTCCAGACAGAGCTGCGTTTCTGTCACAGTGGAATGGTAGCGGGTCATCCAGTTGAACAGCCTCACTCGGAACACTGTTGCTGAGCTATCTCTCCATAAATTAAAAAACACAGCAGATTCTAATCTCTGGATAGTTTGCTGGAGTTGGACACAATCTTATTGTTCTGGGAGCAAACAGTGGCGAGTAGGATGGACGAGATAACATTAGCATTTAGCCTAGCTTGAACCAAAGTGCTAATAGAGCCCCCTTGTGAAGAATGTTCAGAGCTCACAGGTTAATACTGCCATGCATGTTCACTCAACATTCAAACTGCAATTATTTCACAGCCAACTCACAGAGAACATTTTAATGGATAATTTTTTATTGAGTGATATCAAGTATTCATGATAGCTTTAGAGATAGCTTTGACTAGTAATATCCAAATCATGAGCATGCATAAGCAATATTTAATTAATCTCTATATTCTTGCTGTGTACACAAAAGTGACTTTGGTAATAGGGTATCCTTTGTGGAAGATTTCCAGTCTGCCAGATGTGGATGAATGTGTACATGAGAAAATGACTTTGCTATAGATCTTAAAGTGTTTTAACATGTTAAAAAAACAAAACACATACAAAGAAACAGTTACAATCTTACCTCTATCTCCTTAATAAGTTCTTCATAGACATGTTTAGCTGCTGTCTCCTTAGCCTCCTTCTTTCCGTTGCAAGCAGCTTCAGGAAATTCTTTATCACCAAGAACATACTTACAACAATACAGAAAAAGTCTAAAACAAACAAAAACCCTCCACATTAGTAATATTCCATGGACCCATGGTAACTGGAGAATGTTTTATCATATATTTTTTTGATACTTGCTGATTGCTGGTGCCACTTATATTGGTAGTCTCAATGGGCTTGAAAACTAATCTGTTCTTCTGAGAATATTCATTGAGCCAGCAGATATAGTTGGGTTGAGTCTTCTTTAGGAAAATCACAGATGAGCAACAATGTCTTGTCTGCATAAATAAACAAATAAATCGATTAATAAATCAACAAACAACAAATCTGAATTAGTGAACTCAGCTGTACTGACTAGTAACAGCAGGATCAACATTGTGAAAGCAACCCAAAGCTCAATGACTGGAAAGGATTTCATTGTCAGATCTTCATTTCATTTAAAATTTATTTGGCTATGCATCTCACAATACCTGGTGTAAAACCCCAAGAGACTTGGAAAAACATTTTTTCCCTTTTACTGTCTACTGATGAGTCACTTCATTAGCTACATCTACTTTGTATCCAAACTCATTGTCCATTTTCTCTGCAACACTTTCGACACAGGTGCACTTTGTAGTTTATAATTACAAAACATTAGTCCATTTATTTTTTCATCCCTTCTCAACCCCATCTACACTGTTCAGTGGCAAGGATCACCAGTGAGTGTTATTTGGGTACTGTCAATTTTGACATTGTCAATCATAAATAAAAAAAGGTTTGGGCACTGTATTTGTTCTTCAGTATTGTTCAATGACCATTCAAAATACACAAATCGGAATTCACACAACTAAAATTGTTGTCCATTCATAAAAATGTAATAATTGGCAAAACAAATTAATTATCTTACTGAATCACCAGGCTCTGTCAAATCTCTGAGAGCATTCTTTGCAGCACTTTGTTTAGCTTCTGTTTTGTTTCGTCCAACACCATCAGGATAGCTAATATCATTGACCACAGCCTCTATAATGAACCTAAAAACAAAAATGTTTTAAAAGCAGTGAATTTTAAAATTAAAAAAATAATTTTACATGATTTAAACAGGTATACCTTTTCATGGGGAATTTGGACAGCAACAAAACAAAAAAGCTCAAAGCTTTTTTAAAAAAAAGTCATTTTAAAATTACAATACTGATATTCACAGACAATAGATAATTTTACCAACTATAAATTAAAAAAAGACTGACGCAAAAGAAAAACTAATAGTCTACATCCTAAACACACTTCCTTCTTCAAGATACATCAGTTTTATTATATGAGCTAGAAAAAATATATATATCTCTCATTATGAAATCTCGTCTAAAGCACTTCATAAATGTTTTGTTTTACAGTCATTTGGTACACTGAATGTATAACAGGAGAATCTCTTCATGTTATGTTTTACTGTTCATTCAAATTCCCATCATAATGTGACTATAGCACTAAGTAAGTTAAGGTATTTCCTTCTAAAAGATATCAATACAGAAAAAGCTATTGTGTGAAATTATCGCTCGTCTTTTGAAATTTTGGCGCAGTTGGTTAATATAACTATAAGTCTGAGTGCATAAATAGTTAAAGTAGACTTTCATGACACAGATGGCTCATTTTTCCACACTGTATAGATATACACCAGTGGTTCCCAGACTGGGGGCCGCACCAATGGGATAGCCTACGCTCCACTCGAGCACTGCTAGCAAAAACATGGACAAGTTTGCGCACCCAGCCAAGCCTCCAGCAAAGGCTGACTCTTCATCAGCTGCAAGTTCAAGCTCCAAAGCAAAGAAGAGAAAATATGATGAGTCATGTCTGGCCATAGGTTTCACAACAACAAAGATAGATATAGAAGAGAGACCACACTGTGTTGTGTGTCTGAAAATACTCACTGCTGTCCGTCTGAAGCCGAACAAATTAAGACGTCATTTGGAGATAACACACTAAGCATAAAGATAAGCCAGTTGATTTCTTTAAAGTGTAGCCCTCTGGACAGAGACTTCATAGGTTAATTTATGTGGGTGCGCAGGCGTGCAGGTATAAAAGGGCTAGTAATCAATGGTATGGTCAGAGTTCCTAGGGGGGTCGATAACAGCGACGGCTGACTGTGCCTGGCGTTTGTGATACTGCCTTCATGTGCTATGGGAAAGATGATCCTTTCCAGTTGTAATTTGGAAATTACGAGTGCGTTGTTTTCAAGTTCTTTAATCGTCTTAGTGAAGAAAAACATGGCGGACCCACAGTTTGTCTTGAGCTGTTACTTGGGCAATACAGTTTTACTAATTCATCTGCTACAACAACAAGAGGATGGATTATTGTATAGGCTGCAAACTATTCGCTAATAACAGCAAAAAAAAAAAAAAAACATTTATAAGGGTGCAACGCTTACCATTCACAATTTTTTTTCTTCGCTCTCCGCCATGTTGAAAGGTCAAAATTGATCTCATCTGGGCAACTCCTGTTTCAAAAATTTCTCCTAATTCCCCACTGGAAATTAGGAAATGATGGGGTGTTCATGTGCAGTTTTCAAGTTGGTTTTTGGTATTTACCATAATTCCCATAGAACGTGAAGACACCATGAGAGCATGCCTGCATCCCGTGGTAAGCAGTGTTTTTATAGATAAGGATGAAATGTTTTTAATAGTTTAACTTATTATAGTGATCCTTTTCTGTCTTTTAATATGAACTACTATGTGGGTTGGTTGGATAAAATAAAGATTACTGAAAAAGGTATGTAGTTAGTTATTTAAATGTTTGTAATGTAGCTGTTTATGTATGCTAATTGTTTAATTTGTTTGATTATAGTTTGCCGCTGCTCTTTGTTTTAGTTTGTATGGTTTCTTTTTGTTAGTCCGCCGCGTGAGTGGCCGATAGTTGGCGTGGTCCGGGCGGACTAACTTTTTGATTTTTGTTTTTCTTTGTTGTCTGTCTTATTTGTTAGCACCGTGGACTGGCCAGCGGTAGTATTAAAGTTATTCTACGTTTGAAGTGTGCACGTTTTACTAATACATTTGCAGTGTCAGAGTATGAATTAATGTGTATGCCACTATGAATTAAACACGTGTGTTTGTGAGAGACGCGTCCAGTGTGTGAAACGCTTATGTATGACCGAGTGAGAGCTAACCAGATAAACTATATGGCAAGTCTTATTATTGTTGGGAGAGTGCTAGTGGTTTGTCTGTGTTTTGTGTAACCACCACCCTCTTTATGTAAAAAAAGAACCAGTTTAACTTGTATTTGTGGTCTGGATATTGGTAATGTTAATCCTCCCGAGTTTACAAAAAGAAAACTCACAAACGGCCGTGCACAACAAAGAATCATTGCTAAAGCTCTATCTTTGTCCCAAAACGCTCAACTGGCATCATATATAGTTGCCTATCGAGTTGCTTAGTATAAAGACCCGCACACAATAGCTGAGGAATTAATACTTCTCTCCGCTATCGATATGGTTGCAACTATGATTGATGAAGCAACAGTCAGCAAGTTAAAGGCAATTTCGTTATCAAAAAAACAATTGCGAGGCGCATTCATGACATGTATGATCCATCAAGAAGCGCTGGCGTCCCGAGCTGAACGATGTAATGACGGATGTCATCGCTGCAGTAAACTACACTAAAACCAGCCCCGCCAAAGCCCGGATTATTTCTGCCCTGTGCGAGGAAATGGGCTCCAACCACACAACTGTTGCGTTTCACAATGAGGCTCGTTGGCTGTCTCGTGGGAAAGTTTTTACCAGAATATTTCATCAGCGCTTTTATGGAGGAAGAGGGTCACGAGCTTGCCAATGAAATTAAAAATGACATTTGTCCTCAAAGTTGCATACCTGAGTGACATGTTTCAGAAACTCAATGAACTAAATGTGCTGATGCAAGGCACCAACCCACCTTCCATATCTGGCAGATAAAATCACATCATTCACGAAAACTGGAGATGTGGGAGCAGCATGTTACTGCGGGAAATATAGACTCGTGTGGGAACGTGAAAACATTCATTGAGCTCAACAAGCATCAAAACACAATTATCCCATGCATGAAAGCTCACCTCTCCGCCCTACAAAAATATTTCCAAAAGTATTTCCCAACGCAGGATCCTAAAAAAATGACTGGATCCGAGACCCCTTCAGTGCTACACCATATGAGGATTTCAGCAGTGCAGAGGAGGAACAGTTCATTGATGTCACCTCAGATTCATCAATGAGGCTGTAGTTTAAGTCTAAAACACTGGCTGCATTTTAGATTGTAGTGGAGAACGATTACCCAGTGCTAGGAGGGAAAGCTGTGGGCACACTCCTTCCTTTTGCTACATTCTACCTATGAGTTTTTTTTCTGCTGTGGCCTCTATTAAGACAAAATACAGACCAAAGCTGGACTTTGAAAAGGAACTAAAAGTGGCTGTTTTCCAGCAGCAACCCCAAATTGAGAAGATCTGCAGCACAAAGATTTCCAGCAATTTTTGTGGAGACAGTTGTTTATTCTTGTTTAGAATTTCAATATGCCCCTTATTTCTCCCACAGTGGTGAAATTGCACCATTTGTAATTGCATTTGTTTTGTTTAATTGGAAAAGGGAGTTGTATTTCAAATAAAGTTTGAATCTGAACCTGTGTAGTTTGAATGGGGGGCGCTCAATGTCTCTATCCAGAAAAGGGGGGCCCTGCAGAGAAAGTTTGGGAACCATTGAATTATACACCAACATGCGTAGTCTACTTTTCATACACCAGCTTAACTTACGTTTTATTATGATCTGGACCATCGGCTCCCACTTCCTGATATCTGACTTTCCAGCCTTTCTTCTGTGCATACTCGTTCAGTACAGCAATATAATTAGTCGCCATCGCCGAAAATACAAAGTAGTTGAAATAACTGCAACAAAAGTCGACAAAGACTTCCCAAGGATAACAACTAGAAATCTGTTCATCTGAATGATCTTTCTTAGCTTTAGCCTTCACGTTACTTTCGTTTTCTATGTGAGACTTGAGTTTCGATTACCAGACTTTAGGTTGAAATGACGTTATCTAACAGACCAATCCGATCCATCGAATAAAACGCAGGTGTGACGTTGTGTGCACGTACGAACAGGAAGGTCCTTTCTGAAGCACCTAGTGTTGCCATTTTAGCGACTCGCCATTACTAACGACTTTTTTTCAAAAAGCGCCTATATATATATATATTTTTTTTTTTTTTTAAAGAATTAAGCAAAGCAAAAAAAAAAAAAATCCCACTCAGGTATATAACACAGACATTTGTTTTAGAAGCCACACACGAACACGGTCTCTTTCACCTTCCAAACCTCTCATTTCCTTCCTCTCCTTTCGTTATATTGTTCTGATTCTGAAAACGCCAACACGGCGTGACGTGATGGCGTAATGTATGTAAAAATTAGCGTGTATCGTCATCTAGCGACTTTCTGGGTAAATTTCAGCTACTTTCTGTAGGGGATGGTTGGCAACACTGTGAAGCACCGTTCAGTCTCATTGAGGCGGCACGCTGTGGAGTTTTGTAGAATACGTTTCTGAGCAGGCCCTGAGTGTTGTATAAAAAAGTATAAAGCTTCCATTTCTGAGAAAATCACAAAACACTTTAAACCTTTATTATAATAAATGCCATGTGTCAAAAAGGACAAAAAGATCTGAAGTCAAAACCATGAAAGAAAAACAGGAACAAATGGCAACATATACAGTGCTCCCGAAACTGTTGATTAATCATGGTCTGCTGCTTTATCTCCAGGACAACTTGAGTTTAAGTCATGTTCATCTATACAGTGAGAAAAAGAATAGATAAATTCAGTCAGATATTATGTCTTTGGTTCATCTGTATCTACTACAATCATACTGAACAAACATTTGCTGACCATTGTATGTTGTCCCACACCATGTGCAGTAGAAATGCACACCCCTCAGGTATGATGTGATATACTGCAGCTTGACTAATGGCTGAAAAATGCAATGAAACAACATAATTCTAAGAATACTTTTAAAGTAAACAATTTTTTTCCTAACATTTTTTACCATCAATTCTTCCTCTTCCTCATCTCTTCCTTCTGCGTTGGACTCCTCTTCAATGTGTTTGGGTTCATCCTTAATTGCTTCAGGCCAGTACCAACTATCCTTTGGTACAACTATCCCCTAAACAGGAAAACAAGAGAATCCCTTAAAAATAGACGCATATAAATAAAGAAAATAAAGCATCATATATCTTTTTTCTTGGAAACCTTTTGACTATCGAGCTGTTCACAGGCCCGTTGGCTCTTTCTTAGATCTGCTTCTGTTTGCCTGTATTCCTTTTCTGTTTTCATGCGACCTCTGTGATAAAAAAAAAAAATACACTGGCTCAATAATTATTTGCATATTCAATCAATATAGACAAACAACTATTTTCTATGTTTAGTACCCCATGACAAAGTTTAATAATCTAGAAGGGATACAATTTTAGAGATCGAACAAATATGACAGAAAAAGAGAACTATTGGCACTGCAGCAGAAAATGTTACCAAGAAAACGTCTGAGGTGGGAGAATACATAGCAATCTCTACAAAAGCTTGACCTTTGCTTGTGGCCTCTACTCTCCACAAAAATAGCTTCATACTATATACTATAGACTGTGATATTTGAAAATGGAGAAATGTTTAGTCATGAAGGCAATGGTGGGCTAAGGAAAAATTTAGTCGCAGTACCTGTGGTGCCAATAACTCCAGAGCACACAGCAAATTCTGAGCAACTGTTTTGACATAATGTGTCCATACCTAAAGTGTTCAAGAGATTGCTGTTCCATTTGTTGTTTCACTTGCAGCTTTTTATTAAAATTTTCCAGTTTCTCTTCAGCCTTCCGTTTCTTGAGTTCCTCCATTCCAATGCCCCCTCTGTCTAATAAAAAAAAAAACACACAAAAAAAAAACATGCCCTCCAACTACAATGCATTCTAAATTAGATATGTAACAGTGAAGTCTAGTTAGTATTAAGTAGACATGCATTTACCTGTTTTGATGTTGAGGGGAATAAGTTCAACTCTCCCAGTACCTGAGATATAACAATAATCTATTTATAATCTGTTCTTTCAGAAAAGTGACAATTGAATAACTGAACAAAGAAATAATTTTCCTCCGTGCTCTTTTAATGTGTTCTTGAATGTCCTACATGCATTTACAGATCCATTTTTAATTAAAAATTCACCTTATTTACAGCTCCAGAGAAAATATTTCTCCTGCAGATGGCACTAATTAATTAGTTTATCAACAATATGTGCAGTTCTGTTCAACTGGGACTAATTTGGCTACGTTTGAGTGAAAATGTTTTAGTGCTGTTGCTTTCATACATTAGTACTAGAAAGCTTACAAACTATTTAGAATTCTTTGAATTTCTACATAAATTTGACCTAAACATGATCAGATGTTCACCTCACTAATAACAGATTAAAAAAAAAAAACTATTAAAACAAGCACAAACATTTAAATTTTTTAAAAATTCATTTATTAAACAAAGCATTCCAATTCCAAAAATTTAGATTATAATAGGGGATAATTAAGGTCAGGAGGTTCAGTCAACTGGGTAATAATGCCAGTTTAATAAAACGTGGACCTCAGTCTACACTATCAGACTCTTTGCTGCACAGGTTCGTGAGAGCACAGGCAAAGACATTACTCGGGATGTAAGAAAAATAACTGCTGATGCTCATCAAGGAGGTAACAAAATGTTTGAAGAGTCTGGATATCACCAGTCCACTGGCAGGTAGATTGTGTAGAAATTGTAATAATTATAACCTTTGCCAGGACTTCTTGTTCAACCTAGCAACATCTAAGGATTTGCAGGCCTCTCGTTCACTGGCTAATTAGTGTTCACTAGTCCACCATCAGACAAATAGTGAAGAATAGTGTGTATGGAATTTTTCTGGGGAAGAGGCCACTACTCTTTAGGAAGAACACTGCGTCTCATTTAAAGTTTCCTTAAGACCACCTGGATTAGCCAGAGTAATACTGAAAATGTTCAGCGGACCTGAAATTTCTGAAATTAATATCTTCAGCATTCCAGCATAAGAAATTCATTCCAACTTTGAAAACACGATGGCAGCAGCATGGCTTTGGGCTGTTTCACTGCCACTGGATTAAGACACCTTGCTTCTACTGATAACTATGAAAGAAAAGACAATTCTACAGGAGAATCTCAGTATATTCATCCATGAAATTAAGTACAACAGATGGTGTCTTGTAGCAAGACAACCCCATACAGGAGGTTCTCCGAGTTATGGGGGTCTCGACAATACAACGCTCACGTTTCGACTATACAACGTTCACGTAGGTGAACTAGTTTAGTGGCGCTCAGCAGAAGAATACGCAGTAATACGCCATATGAATGAGGGAGTACGCTTAGTGTTATGTTTGTTTTGCTTTGTTTGGTGACTTTTTGGTCTTTATCATGGCTTCTGAATGAATTTTTTACACTCTTTTTTTGGTAATTTTTAAGTTGTGTTTATAGATTTTACAACTGCGTTAAGATAGGTTATTAACTTAGACTAGGGTGCGTTTCGATTTACACCCAAAATTCGGGTTACATCACTGTCATAGGAACGGATCTCCATTGTAACGTGAGGACCCCCTGTACACACAGGTCAGTCCACCAGAAATTTTCAATTTTTGGATGGCTGAGTAAATTTCTGGAACCTTAATCCAGCAGAAATTTTAGACCAGAACCTGATGGATGACATTTATACAAGAAAGCCCACCAATATCACTGATTTGAATCAGTTCTGTAAAGAGGAACAGAACAAAATTTCCCCAAGCTAATAAACAAGACAGATTAACAGAGGAAATGTTTAGTTCCATTGTTATTGCTGCCCAAAGGGGTCAAACGAGTTACTAAAAACAGAAGTTGACATGTGCTTGCAAACAAAGACAGTTAATATTGAATCACTCTTCAATAAATGAATGAAAAACTACATAATTGTTTTACTGGATCCTTTAACTATTGTTTTCAACACATTGTAGGATGTGAAAAACACAGAAATTCACTTAAGGCTTCGCAAACCCTTAAAAGTACCACAACATGATGTGCTTAATTTTCCTATATATGACAAGGGCGTAATAACATTAAATGGACAGAAACGTTTCAACCCCCTACTTTAGCAACAGAGGGCAGCATTTAAACTTAAAAGAACTAGATTTCAGACTTATACCAACCTTCACCTTACTTTAGGTGACTACCTTGAGATTAACTGGTTTATGTGATTCCCAATGCAGTCCATGCCTTTTCCTTGTCTATCATGCATTGTATGAGTCTTGATTATGCAACCATTATCATTGTTCTAAGCATGTTTGTACTATTTTCTTGTAATTGTCTGCAAAAATGATATGGAAATCCAAAGAAATAAAGCAATTTTGTTTCTGTAGTTCTGGTTCATATGGAACCCATTGGAACACCGTCCTAATACATAACACAGGTCAACAGGTCAAAATCATCAGAGATAAACTTGTGAGTTTTGTAGTGTTTTTCATGCTGATTTCAAATCTGTGTTTCGTTTTTCCCTAGCACGTATAGTTTTTGTGACGAAGCTAGTTATATATTGCATGATAGTGGTATAATTAGCATATAATAATCATATAATAAGCGTTCTATGCCACAGTGTGCACGTATCTGACTTCGCACTGAAAATATTGAAACAGTTACCTGATTGGAGCCTGCGGTTTAATAAAAAACCCATGCAAGTCTGTTGCAAGCTAAAATTTACTCATAATTCAAAAACTCATAATTCGTAATTCAAAAAACTGAAAGCAGATCTGAAATCAGAATAAAAAATGGTTTAGAAAAGTGTGTTTTGGTTTCTGATGATTACAATTTTTTTTGTTGACCTGTGTAATCAGGCATACATTTTATTATAGTAGAGTGACAGGCCTTCAAGTTCCACCTGTTTACTCTCAACAGAGTAAAACTCTATAACAAATCAAATGTTTTCCACTATGATATGGGGTAGCTGGACGCTCTCATATGATTTCAGCTCTGACCATAAAAGGAGCAAATTAATCCACATGCAATCATGAGCTCTAATGTGAAAAAAAATTGTAATGTTACATACATATATATTATTTATTTTAGTCTATGAAACAAAGTCCAAATGCCTCTTCTGGCACAAATGAAAATGGTTCATCGTTTAATTAAATGTTAATTTTAACCAAAACACTGAAAAATCAATACATTCTGGTAATTATCAATAATGTATCTTTTTTTATAATTGCTAATTGGTTTCTCTGAGTCATCTCAGGAAGGAAATCATTTTAATGTCAAGATGTGTTGTCTCAATTTTGATTAATCTAGGGACCTGAGGCCTATATTTACAAATTCAAATCACTTTGGGCCAGTCTCAAACCAGAGTTCTATCACAGGAAATGCTACTTCATCCGTTTTTCCTGGCCTAAAAGGGTTTCAGTGCGTCTAGTCTACATGACTATGCCAAAAATCCAGTGTATAAGCCAGACACATAACCACTAACCTTCTTTCCCTAGGCCTTGTCCTGCTTTGTACCCCATCTTCTGCAGCAATGCAAAGCCTTTATTCTCACTGGTTATACAGCTCTGCAGAACTGCATCTCGTCTGTCTCGTTCAAGTTGCTTGTAGCTTTTCTGTTGATTCAGTACAATTTTCTCTTTGTGAAGCACATCTCTCTTTAGAGCCTCCTTTAGTCGTTTAACCATCGGCAACCCAGGTCGAACGTCCAACCTGAAGAGACATAAAAACCGCATTTAGCTAACAAGTTAGCATGGACTAGAAACAATTCGAATATAAAAAAAAACGTAACTGTGAGTAACTAAAAAATACTTTCAGAGACGTAGAACAGCTTACACTTGGTTAAGAAAAGCATCAGACATGTAATCATCTTCCTCCGCCGCCATTCTTTGTTCAATTGAAGTAGCGATGTGGAGCAATGTGAAGACATGCACGGCTGACAACAGAAATACACTTTTCAAAATAAAGGTCTGAAGAGATGCACACCATTAGAAAAATTATAGTTCAGTCGCTCTGAAAGCAGTGAAAGTGTTTTAGAATTTTTAGTATTCGAACTTAAAAATAACATCTTGCATTAATTAAATTTAAAGTTTTTCATGTATACTTTCATGGGAATCCCTGAGGTTAGTGGCTAGGGTTTCCCAAACCTGGGCCGGTCCGACACCCAGGCTTTGCACCCGGCAGCCAAGGCGCTTGTTGACGGAATGATCCGCGCATGTGCTTGTAGTATGACATTTACGTCGACTGACCAATCATAAACAAACTTTTCTTGGTTGATCTCACCCACTCACAAAATAAGTTGTATTACAAGCAAAAAATTGAAGCAAGTTGTATTTTCAGGCAAAGAAAAGATATCCCTGTCATGTACTGGGAGTCCTCAAGTTACGACTGAAATCCGTTCCTAGGACAGTGATGTAACACGAATTTCGAAACACAAGTCAATAACCTATTCTAACACAGTTTTAAAATCTAGAACATAAAAACAACTATCACAGCAAAAGGAAAAGGGCATAAATATATTGTATTTGTACACTGTACTGCAGTAAGAGGAAAAAATGACAAAAAAACGAGTGTAAAAATGTTCAGAAACCATGATAAAGGCCAAAGTCACCAAACAAAGCAACACAAACGGAACACTTGGGTTTAGATAAGCGTCCTCCCTCAGTCATACGCTGCGTTACTGCGTAATTTTCACATTCTGCCATCTTCCGCTGGGCACCGCTAAACTAGTTCGCTGAAAGGATGACTGAGTTACTATCGGAATTCAAAGGTGACAGTAGGTCTTAATATCTGTATTGGAAACAGTACAGACAGGTGCCAAGCTGTCAGACATTAAAAAGCATGCCGCTCCCAGAAGCTTGTTGAAAAGGCCAAGCCATACAATCAGGCTACCCAATCCAAATTGTCCACACAGAAATGCCGGAGCAGGCAGAGGCAACCATTGCTTTATTTTGATCACTGCTGTATTTTATCGCATGACCGTATCGGTTTAGCATGCAAGGCAGCATTCCCCGATTCCAATATAGCCCAGAATTTTCGGATGCACCGCACCAAATGCACCGATATGATAAATGTTATTTTGGCTCCATACATTATTAAAAGGCTGGTGGCTGACATTGTTAGCAACAAACACTCCTGCTTGATGAAAGTACAGATGTCAGTCTTTTCAAGTATCTGGGCGTTGTGAATCGTTTTTTGGCAGAACGCCAAACGCTGCGTGGTGTGATGACGTAATTTATATGCAAATTACGACTGACGGGCTATGTTTTTGTAAGATGGCCACACCACCGAGAGCTCTGAGGCATCTCAGCAAATAGTGTGTATTAACTTCTTATTGTAAATATTTTATATTGCTATGCCTTAAAGGACATGAATGATGAGTGATTTCTTTTATTCTTATCCAACATGTTTCATTGTATTGTTGACCTTGTGTTAACATACCTTTCACAAAGAACTAATCTCTTCACTCTCTTTTAATCAATAGAATTAAATATAATTTCTATTCAAGAATAATTTCATAATTAACCTGTAATTTAGTTGTCTGTGTTATGTTTAAGTCAGACATTGTCATCAAGTTTTTTTAATGGCCGTTCTGTAGCAACATGGTCTTGTATATAAATTAAAAACAAAATAGCAAAATGGTCAACTGCTGAGGGACCCTGGTAATATTTCTGTAACAGCTTTCAGCTCTGGCAGAGTGATCTCGTTCCAAAGATTTCATTAATGCGACCTGAAAATGGGAGTCAGTCAGCACTCAATATAGTAGGAGGATTTGAAAATATGTTTTATTTAATTGTGCCAAGTTTACATATGGCAGCTCTCACACTTCACATGTCTTTCAGCTGCAGAAGAAAGACAAGCTTAATGAGGCAGTTCATGATGGACCAGTTTGTAGTACGAGCCACAGGAAGGACAACGCTGTGGATTACCCTCGTGGAGCCAGAACCAGACGATGGCAGTGTTATCCTCCTCACCTTGGAAAACAAGAAACAAGACAGCTTGTTTTTAAGAGAAAACATCAACACTTTCAGAGCCTAATCTATTAAAACAAATTTGACTAAAATGACAAAATTTAGTAAGTTATCATTAGGTGTGTCTACCCACAGAGTTGAGCATCATGCACCGATACAATTTATGGTCATTTCTGTTAAGAGATTTTGAAAATATTTTTTCTGCCATTTCTTCTTTTTGTTTTGAATTTGGTGGAACTATGTGGTGTACAAGATATCAGATCTGCCGAAGAACCAGTCAGAGTTAGCAATATGTTTATGTCAGCTACAATGGGTGCGGGACCTGGCTTTGAGAAGCCTCAGCCGGTCATGCTCTTCTGATATGAAGGCAGCACTAACGATAGGGTAATGCTAACCATAATGATGTATCAGACAAACATGATCTACTCCTGATAGGACCACAACTATAATCACATTTGTTTTTGGCACTGAGGTGGTCTTGTGTGACACTGCTAACTCATGTTAGCTTGTGATCTCAATTTATATAGAACAAAGCTCAAGCCCAGACTCTTATTAGCAATTTCCAGTCCATCTGCTGCCACAGTAGCGATGTTTTATTTAGCTTGAAGTAAATGGAGATAAAGAGATAGCACCATAGCTAATCGGTTTAGCTGAGTCTCATGTGGACGGCCAGGAATTAACTCAAGAATAATCAAAACTGAACACAGTTCTTAGCAGAGGAGTATTGTTGGTACATTGAACTACTATTAAATTGTTTTAATATTTATACTTTTCTAACATTAGTAAATGCGTATTCAGGGACATAACTATTAGAACATTTTAAAAACATTAAAACCAAGTTGAAAGGAACTTTAGTGTAGCACCATAGGTTATAAATGTATTATGCTTTTTTTGCTAGAAATTGTTTTATTTAAGCCAGATTTACATACAGATTTCAAATATAACATATTTACATATGTAAAATATTTACACCTATCCACATTTACAAGCTTAGCATATCAAAATAGTTCATACTCTATTTTTAAATGACTATTTTTCTGCCACTCTTTATCCCTTAGATGGGCTGTTAAAAACTGGTAATGTTTCAGTTCATGCCTTTATTACCTCCAGACTCCATTACTGTAACCACCATGCTCAGTCAGACCTCAAGGTGCTGGCTATTTACTCATCCCCAGAATTATGAGAGCTACAGCAAGGGGAAGAGCTTTTTCCAAATACAGTCCCCAGCTCTGGAATACCCTTCTGAATAATGTTTGAGACTTAGACATAATCTCAGTTTTTCAGTCTTGACTGAAAACCTTTTTGTTTGGTCTAGCCTTCTGTAATTATTTTTTCCCGTTAGATAAAGTGTGTAGAGTTTGGAGGTGGTAGACAGAGAGAATTCTAAAAGACTGGGGTGCTGGTGCTGTCATCCCGCCACTCCTCACATTGACTTAGGGTGCCAGTGTCTTAGGGTGCTCTTATGTCTGTCGTACCTCTTGGCCTTGGCCTCTCTATCCTTTCTAGCTAGGGTGCTTTAGTGAGGTATGCCTCAACCTGCACTCTCTTTTTAAATCATACCCTGCATGATGGCGGGCCGTCAGCCCCACATGAGTGGATGGCAGGCTCTCCTCGCCAGGCTTTGCGTATGGTGCTGAAAGGACAGCTCCCGGCCACTGCTGACAAAGGAAGGACAGCCATGTGTACTTTCAGAACCGCTTTGAACAGCAAGGCAGCATGTTTTGAGGGGTACATCTTGCGAATGTCTCACACCTACATCTTGTCACCCTTAACGAGGAGGTGGGGCCGTATACAAGGAGCTGGCAGCAGCATCAAGATGTGAACCTGGCTTTTGAGCATGCATTACGGTCTGCCCATGTCTTTTCCACAGATTCCAGCCCAGAGGACTTCTACTGTTTGGTCACCTGACTCCTCTATGCACTTGTTCATCCCACAGAACAAAACCCAAAATAATGCTGCTCGCCATCTGAGAAGGTCCCCAAGCCTCTACCTGGTCAACCCCGTTCAAACTACTGTTTGGCCCAAGGCCCCAGGGGTCTACTGGACATCACATGGGAAAGTTGGGGGAGTCAGCAAGCCCCCTTCCACACAACCATCAACTTCATTCAAGAGATGCAGACCCTGCTGGACAAAGTCAACCCATAGCCAGAGAACACCCTAAGCAAGCACAACTCGAGCAACAGAAAACATATAGCTGACCCACACAAACAAGAGATTTCCTGCCCGGCAAGAGAGTACTTCTACTGGTACCAATGTCCAGCTGTACGTTCCTGGAAAGATGGCAAGGCCCCTTTGTCATCCCTAAATGGGTGGGCCCAGTGAACTACTGCCCGCAGCACTGAATCTAAAATATATCAAATTGACCTCTTGAAATGCTGGGTAGAACTCCAGCAGCCCATATTGTGTTCCAGAGGCCCATCATCAAGCTATAGAGGAAGATGCTGAGACCACACATTTCCAAGGATCTCACTGCTGGAGAAGTCGTTCCGGGACATATTCTCTGTCGAGCCCAGGTGGCCCCATCTGCTCCAGCATGAGAGAAAAGCACGTCCCAGAACAGTTGTACGGCAGCAGCGCATATTGTGTTTCAGAGGCCCACCATCAAGCTATAGAGTAAGAAGTAGGCAAATGGAAAAGGGTGATATTATATAAGAGTCCACCTACCCCTGGTCCAGAACTATTGTGGTAGACCCCAAGCCTGTATTAAACTCGATAACAATTTCCAGAAACCAGATTTACCAGATAGGGGTGGTCTAGTGGTTAGGGCGTTGCTCCTGCAATCAGAAGGTTTGAAACACTGCTATTGTCACCACTGAGGAACCCTTGAGCAAGGTACCGTTCCCACACGCTGGGCGCCCCACGTTGGTGGCGGCCCCCTGCTTCACATGGTGAATGGGTTAAATGCAGAGAAAGAATTTTGCATTGTTCACACTGTGTGCTGTGTTGTGTTCACACATGACTATAAGGGGCCACTTTATGGTAGTTATCCCATGCCATGGGTGAATCCCATGCATGGTGAGCACCTTCTCTGCACTGAATGTGGCATGTTTAGTTCAGCCCCTCTCGCAGTCACTAGCACTAGTGAGAAGTTTACTTGTGTGATGTGTACTTTAGCTACGTATCTGACGGAGAAGGTATCTGAGAGGAGTGCATCCGGAATTTAACTAGGGATAGTAGACGAGAGTCAGGTGTGTTGCTAGCCAGTCCGGGTGTCTTAGGGGAAGATAGTTTGCCCCCGACTCTGGCTGTAGAGCCCCCACAGCAGGGTGATGATTCGGCGGAAAAGTTGCAGAGCTCTCCCTCACAGGAGAGCTTCCCCACAAGAGCACCACTCTTCTCCTCCTGTTCACATGTCAAACAAGTTTGCCCCACTCAGTGAAGCGCCAGCTGAGAAGACTCTTCAAAGTGCTCCAGTTGTAGGTGATTCAGTTCTTGGACACATAAAATTAGCTACTCCTTTAGGGACTCCGGCACCAGCTACTGTTAGGTTTATACCGGGTGCCAGGGTGCCAGATATTGCAGGGAACCTGAAGCCTTTAGCTAGTCATATGTATGAGAAGATAGTGTTTCACGTAGGGGTTAATAATATTCGTCTGCGGCAATCAGAGGTCACTAAAGCTAGTTTTAAAGAGGTGTGCAAATTAGCCACAGGAAACATATATAGAAATATATAGTATTTTAAACAGATAACTGAGTTTAAGTTCTCGTCCTTTGAAACTCTGTTCTTTAATATAACTAATATAGATACAAATAAGATCTCTCTCTCCCTTATTACTGTCTACAGGCCACCAGTGCCATATGCAGAGTTCTAACAAGATTTCAGCTGTTTCATAGCAAATTTAGCAGTACGCTGCTATTATTGGAGACTTTAATATTCACTTTGAAAAAGAACAGGATCCTCTAAATCCTTACTTCAATTCTAGATACTGTTGGCCTCACCCAACATGTAACAGGTCCTTCTCACTGCTGCAGCCACACACTTGACTTAATCTTGACTCTTGCTGTTAATGTGGATATCATAGCTATTCTTCCTCAGACCACAGTAATCTCAGATCACTACCTCATTACATATTAACTTCATCTTAATCATAATTTAAGCACATCCCCTCGCTTTCATATTAGTCGTGCAAGTACATCGGCCACAGCTCCTAGTTTTATCAAAAACCTCCCAGAAATATCAAACCCATTTGGCTGCGTTGCACCAATAAGATGTAAAACAGTTAGACAGAAAAAGCTGGCCCCTTGGTATAATGATCAAACACGTGCTTTAAAGAAAAACATGCGTAGACTAGAGAGAATATGGCGATCTACCAATTTGGAATCCTTCCAATCCACCTGGAAAGAGAGCCTTAGAGACTACAACAGGGCACTTACCACAGCATACTCAGCCTATTTGTCATCCCTCATTGAATCTAATAAAAATAATCCCAGGTTCTGTTTAGTACAATTTCTAAACTAACCCATAAGAACCCACTGTGGCACAGGTGTTAACACGACTTTAAATGTCCTGGAAACTTTCTCACACAACTTTATCTTTGACTTTACCTCATTAGGCCCCAAAATGACATGTTCTTAACTTCCTGGTGCAGTCACATGACACTCTGTGAATTTGGGTACCCATGACATCATTTTCAAGATG
>JBBJLS010106575.1:0-19431 GCA_037577275.1 Bryconaethiops microstoma
GTCCACTTTTTGGACCACTTCTAGAGGACTGAGTTCGGTTCCTTTAAAGAGGACTATATGTGAAAACACCCTTAGACTAACCATTACATCAGCTGTTAAACCTCAAAAGCTCTTAGCTGGTGAAGCAATTTACATTTCCTACTCAGAAACATCCCTATCTCTGCAAAGATGATGTTTGATACCTTATGGATCAATCTGTGAACCAAAACGTTTTCTATACCTCACTTCAACCACTAGAAGGTGATTTCACACTATCAGAGATTAGGGAAACTTAAAACATTAAGTTCAATTCATTTTCATTTATAAAGAACAATGTCTTGCCTGTCCATCGGTTTTCTAGCCACATTAAGACAGTAAAATGTACTTATAGAGCTGATTTCATAAAATTCATCTTTAAAAGGTAAATGCAAAAGAGAAAACCATAATTAAGCATACAGTCTTTAATGCAATCACCAAAAGGTCAATGGTTTCTCATTTTGTACTATTTTACCAGGATTTCCAGCATTGCTGGCATTAGCAGCTGCTTTTCATTTTCATCAGGCCATTTCAGAAGAAAGGCAACCTGGATCCTCTCACACTGAACTGATGTTTCATTTTTGTGGAATTTAATCAAACTGAAGCAAAATGATTTGTCCACTTATACTGTTTACAGCTAATAAGAAGCCTAATATTAAGACACAGTGAGTCAATGAAATGCAGCATGGGAGACCCTTGCTGGTTGCCACATCAGTGACTACAATCATACCATGAAAGATATCATTTTATTTGAGAGTTTATAATATTTGAGTTTGTTTACTGGTTTGTTTGATTATAAGCATGTATATTCAGAAGCTGTCCAATATAACCCAATTGTGAATTGACTGTCAATTGACTGTTAAATGTTATTCTCATCCCCTCGTTATCTGCTACTATTTTATTGCATTTACTTTTACTCTTATAGCATTAATACTAACTCACCTTTTATAAGCCATTTTGCACTACTGGTCTGCTGGTACTACATCTTACACACAGCAGTGTCAGTGTTACAGTTTATCTTGTTACAATAATGTCTATAATTCTGTTGCACTAGTGTTTTTTTTTTTTCTTTTTTAAATCTCTGTTGTCTTATTTTGTTCTTCTGTTGCACTGAGCATGCTATTGACAAAATAATTTTCCTCAGGATCAATAAAGTTCTTTCTTATCTTATCTTATTCTTTGACCATAGACAGCTGTGTTAAATGAAAAAAGGGAGATTACTGATTCACGGGCCAATAAAAAAAAAAAAAATGTTTAGCAAATTCTATTACATTGCCATAACACCAAATTCTAGCTAATGTCATATTAGAACAATTCAGATAATCAGGCATGAGCCAAAGAACCCAAGACGAGTGAAGCATACCCTGATCTGAAAGTTCAAACCACTGCCACATTCCTACATACTTAAAACATTTTCACAGCATGCAAGATTCAAACTGAATTATCTGGAAAAATGTGGTTTGCACACAAAAACACAGGTCAGTCGACATAACTCTGTACGGCAGGGCAAATAAAATGCAATTGACCTTTTCAAATGTTTCAACTCTATTTTTCAAAGTTTCTGTTTGGTGTCCACACTGAAGTCCCACCTGTCCACTTGCAGCTCTTCCTCAGGAAGATTCCCCTTTCGCTTCCGCACCCGAGGAACAACGCTCTGCCTGGAAAACTGGCGCTGGGTGGAGGACATGTCCTGACTGGACACCATGTCCTCGATGTCATCAACAAGGAGATCACAAGCAGATGGCATGTCTAATCTGTCCTTCTGTAAAACGAAATTCTCACATTCACATGTAAAGTTGTCACAGATTTTCAGTTTCTGATCTAACTTCCCTTTGACTCTAAAAACAATTTAAAATCCCATTAGTTAAAGTACTTCAAAATATTGGTTGCTGTTCACTAACGAGATATGTCAGACAGCTGGTGGTCTGGTGGTTAAGGAGTTGCCCCTGCGATCAGGAGGTCGTGGGTTTGAATCTCAGTACTGCTAGTGGCACCACTGAGGTACCCTTGTGCAAGATAAACTCGTCACACCCGGGCGCTGCATTCCTGGCAGCCAACTGCTTCAATTGGATAATTGAGTTATATACAGAGAACAATTTCGTGCTGTGGTGTATGACAAATGGACACATTACCCATCTCAGTGCAAGTACATTCCACTATTACAGTGTCACTGGCAGGTTTCAGTTAGTCGGCTATCAAATAACATTTTATAATACCAAATTAACCAAGTAACCTCTAAAATACTGTAAAAATAATATTTAAATGATCGACAACTACTGACTCTGGTGGGCTGGTTATTGATGCTGCAGTGTTGGCTGTAACAGTCATAAGTCTCAATGTCAGTTAGCATGATATCATCGTTAAAATATCACAACACGTTAACTTCTTCACCCTATAGTGGTCCATAAAGTTGGTTTGTTCCCTAAAGATGCATATAATAAGGGTGTTTTCCACTTCAGAGTGTGTTAACCAGTTAGTTTCAGGCTAAACCTTTAGCTCTCTTTAGCATGCTGGACCCGCGTGTCAGATAAAAACAAACCGTTTAAACCAGGCACAGCATTAACACCTACCTCAGAAACAGCAGAAAACGAGCAAAAATGGTCTGAAAGAAATAGAAGAACAGTTCAAACGTTCTAAGCGCGGCCTCTCCGTCTGTTTTCCTTGTGTTTTTTTTTTAGTTTTTAGCTGTTAGCCATGGTGAAATACACAATTTGACCCACCGCGTGTACGGCAGGCGCAAGAGGACAAAAGTCATTTTCAAAACGCCCAATGAGAGTGAGTCTTTAACTTGAATGCCGATGGTACAATGTACACTATGTGGACAAAATAAATATCAATGCCTGACCTCATAATTGCTCTACAGAATGAATGAGCACAAACTCCCACAGAAACACCCTAATCTTGTGGAAAGCCTTCCAAGAATGGTAAAAGCGTGTTATAGCTGCAAAGGGGGACCAGCTCCACAGTAAAGTGTGTTTGTATGCAATGTCTTTAAAATCCTTGTTGATGGAATGGTCGGGTGTCCCAATACTTTTGTCCATGTAGTGTATCTGGAATAATGCTGATTAATTCTAAGGCTATTCTTGTGAATATGGTAATATGTGTGATCTCTGATTTATAACTTACAAGTGGTCATCGTAAGTGAAGGTTTTGCAGTAGTACTACACAAAGTGAAACGTGAACTGCATTAAATGAACTTAGATCAGGAAACATGAGATTCTTTTGTGTTGAAAATTATAAATGCTCTTTTACATGGCCAATCCTCATGGGATTCTGCAGGTCTGCCATCTGTTCAGCATGTCTATTTAGTGCTTAAAGCAGATAGGAACATCAGTATGGTTGAAAAAGAGTTCCATTTAAGAATTACTGTTTAAAGTGTCTAAATATTGTGCTGAGCTACAAACTCATTTTTTTCACTTTATATATTGTGTTGTATGTTGTGTAAAAGAGGTGCCACAGGTTGTCTTGTTTGTAATTTTCAATACAGAAAAATTACTTTGGAACTCTGTAGAGACTGTGAAGTGAGAATACAACAATGATTTTAATTTCAGCAACGTTTCAGCATAAGTTGTACAAAAATAAACAGAGCATGGCAACCAGTCAGCAAAAATAAAACTATAGCAAAGGAAAGAAGTGAAATGTGTTTTTTATTGTTCAGATAAATTGGGTAAAGAATAAAAACTGTGTTTAGTGCTCCTTTATGTTCATATAAGTTGTTTTAGTCATCTTCTGATAGCTAATAGATGGATCGGTTTCCAAGACAGGGTTTAAATTAGAAAAGAGTAAGCCTTAACCTTGAATAGTAAATCATGACTTGATAAACATCTTTTTGAAACACAGACTAATCAGAGATAACTAATGCCCAGAGTCTTAAACCACAGTAAACAGAGATTAAATTTTAAACCACCTGTGCTAGTCTGAATTAGCTGGACTGGACCCAGAAGAGCCTACAATTGTTTGGAACTGGAGAGGCAAATCCAAGGAAAATAATGGCAGCAGATCAAAACACTTCTCTATGCACAAGAAAATTTTTAAAGACGATAGCCTCAAAACACCCTGTCACTGAAGACAAACAGCACACATCTGCTGTGGATTCAAAGAAAAGGACTGCATGGAAATCCATCTGCAATGAATTCAACGTAAATTAATAAACATCTACAAGAGCAATACAACTACTTCATGCAAGAACCGTCAGCTTTATAGCGATTTTGAGATATCGATGGGTTGACATAACAGTATTTATTCAACACAGGTTTTATGGAAGAATATATTTTTTAAAAACCCTCAAAAAATGTCTTCTCAATTCACAAATACATGCTCTGTCAATGACTTTACATATTGTTGGTTCACTGGTACCCCATAAATTCCCAGTTTCTCTCTGAAAGGTGCCACATGCTAAAAACTGTTATGAGGATTTGCACTTTGGGTGGAGATGAAAGCCTGGGTTCCAAAAGTGAAATAATCTCCATAGTATTCCCTTTATGCATTCAAAATTGATCTCAAAAACTAATTGCATTAAAATGTTGCAAAAGGTCATTTCTTTCAGCAAGATTGTGTTCAGCTACTAGGTTCTCCAAGTAATCCATGTCTCTTCTTCAACAAATAACACTAATCTGAAGTTGTACTTCTCTTTTTTTGATGGTGGACCCACATCATCTTTGAAATACTGCAGGTAAATCCCATTTTCAGGGTTTACATTCTTGGACTCATTTACAAATTTCTAAGTGCAACTACAGGGAAATGTTTTATGTTTATTTGTTCTGCTTTGCTCTGCTCTCCAGTTCCCAGCACAGGCCTGATGTACCTCATTATGCTAAAAGAGACATTCTAACAAAAGCTCTTATTTCATGTGAGAAACAAATTTATTTCAATTTTTGCAAGGCTTTTTTCAGCCTTTTTAAAATATACAGCCTTTAGAGAGACATGTCCATTTTAAAACAGTTTCTCTTACTTATGTTTTGCTTTTTGTGCCAAAGCCTCGAGATTGGCTGGTCCACCCCATACAGTCCCAAAAACATCTTTTTCAGTTCTCAGGGCCTCGTCCAGAGAAAGTTCTCTTCCAGACACCACCACGTTCTTCATCGCCCTGATTGTGGGAGCAGATCCCTTTGTGAACTGGCTCAGCCACTGCTCTGCCTCCACCAGGGAATTTCCTTCGCTGCAACAACTGAACACTTCGTCAATTAGGCCAATCTGCCTGGCTAAGTGTGGATCAACTTTCTTCGCACCGGCAAGTAATTTTAGGGCATTCTGGCCACCAACAATTCGGACAAGCCTTGCAGCGCCACCCCATCCAGGCACCAAGCCCATGTGTTTATGGACGAACTGGATCACAGCATCAGATGTCATCAACCTGAAAGAAGAAATACGGTTTACATTTTGAGAATAAATATAAACTGCATCATATCCGATCTACCACTGCGGAACAGACACGCTCAGAAATGTGTAGACATCTTAGGCGTCATTTTCTATAATTAAAGGCATCAACAAGGAGTTTGTGCCCCTCTGCTGCAATAACAGTCTCTCTGCCTAGATGGTTGAACATCTCTATGAGGATTTGATTGCATTCAGCCACAAGAACCTTACTGAAGTAAAGTACTGATGTTGGTTGATTAGTTATGTGATAAGAACAGCACTAACGTATCCCAAAGGTATTAGATAGTGCTCTACCACCCTAGAGAATTCAGCTACACAGACCCATAATATCCATCACTATTAGAGGTGTCTGGATACGTTTAGACATGTAATTTTACCTGAAAAAAAGTTATTTTACCTGAAGTCACAGGCAGTAGTAAGTTCTGCTCCTCCACCCAACGCCTTTCCTTCAACCAGAGCCACAGAGATCAGTGGCAGCCTAAACTAAGAGAGAAAGGTAAGCTTTGATATATAACAACCACAATACTTTATCTATCAATTCTGCAAAAAACAAGAGTCTGTGATCTGACATAGACCAACCTAAGCAGTCTTGTTAGAGTCTTCTGCATGAACATACACATTTTCATGCCATCCTGAAACATAAAAAAAAATCAATTTTACTATTATGAGTGCAGTATGCAGTTCTGCAGATGGGAAATATGGAAAACTGCCATAATATGTCTGGATGAACTGCTGAAAAGAAAGAACACTGATTATGTGGATGTCAGAGTTAGCTGAGAACTTATACTTGTGGGTTTGATATCGCTCTAACTGCATTTAGATCAGATCCAGAGCAGAACGTTCCAGCAGCCCCATGCAAGATGAGGCCTTTTCCTTCTGTCCAAGTCTCCAGCTCACTCAGACGCTCCTCCAGTTCCAGCATCATGATGCCTGGAAAAGAGACAGGTTAGATGGTGAATAATTCAGGTCAGTATGGAAGTGACCTTCACATCATGTTCCACTACATACCTGAGAAGGCATTCATTCGCGCAGGGTTATTGACTGTCATCACTGCAATGCCTGACTCTTGTTTCTGAAGATCTATGGAACCTCCTGGAAAGAGCTGGAGTTTCTGTCGAATCTCTTCCTCCTGAGAGCTACTGGTGCTGCAGCAGAACGTCCTGTGCTGCTTGAAATACCTTCCCAAAGCCTTGTGTGTGTTTTGGAGTGAGTGACGACCAGCAGCACACAAAGCCATTCTGCTGTCTCCTCTCGAAGTCGTAGATGAGAAATGATGTGGCTTATAGCACCAAGCTGAAGGACATGATGTCTGGAACAAAAAATACATACATATTCACACAATGATGCAAAGCTGATTAGAGTAAAAATACACTGGAGCAGCATTGGTGCTTTTTGTTTTGCAACAGAGGTTAATTCATTTTCAAGATAAATCAAAGTAAAGCTTGTTAAGCTTCACTCTTGCACACGATTTGCCAACACTGGATTATTCGGTTTTTCCTCTGAAATGCCCGTTTAGCTGCAGTACCGATCTCTTCCCTTGAGAAAGATGGTGGATCAATGCTTTGAGGATTTGACAGCATTCAGACACAAGAGCCTTAGTGAGGTCAGATACTGACGTTGGACTACTTCTGTAATTAGAACACCACTTTAACACACCTCAAAAGGTATTAGATGGTGGTAGAAAAACAAACTAGGGGATGCAGCTGCACCAAAGTTCAGCATTTGGGGGTGGAGGGGGCTTCATACCCCTCTAGCCGGGCACGGCATCCCCTCCCCTGCCATTTTGGCCAGAGTGGCCTTTCGGGCATGGCAAGTGCTCCCAGTCTACAAAAGAGTCTGTGCATGTCCCTGATGTGTGGTGCGCATGTTTTGCTCTTAATATGTTATACTGTGTGAATGTAGCTTTTTGCCTATATTGCCTTCAGAAAGACTTTCTTGTATTTTTATGTAGCCTTGAGGTACAGTTCTCCAGGCTTAATAAAGGACTTTCAAAGGCTCTTGTTTTCCATCCAGTTCCTGAACCTGAGCAGTTACCTACTTTTTGTTTGTTAACCCACACTAAGATCTACATATGAATCATACAAACATAACAAAGCATCTAATTTAAGGTCTGAAACAGTGAAGAAAACAGGTGCAGATGATTCCAGATGATCAGGCCGGCGATATACTGGTGGTGCTGAATGCTGAGTAAGTGGGACACCTTCTCTAGGCACTTTGCAGGCTGTCACAGCAAAACAGTCCCATTTCTTTAATTTAATCTACTCAATTTGCCAATGACAAGACGGTTTGGCAGCATATAAAAAAACAAGGGGTGGCTCAAGGCTTTTGCACAGTACTCTGGGAGTGTGTGACATGTTTGTTGACATTTGTCCTACACACCTGGGATCACAAAGATTAAAAAATCATTTAGGACCATTAAGATATACTCCATAGTGTAGACAGTGGATCAAAGTTAAACCCAGCTTCTGTGGAAAACTGTGCAAGCCCCACTTTGATCTGAAGGTGAGGAGCAAAGTCGAGCTCTGGATCAGGAGAAACCGGCGTCTGATGCAGAAATCTTACCTGATCTTACATGAGCGTTGATCTAAGAAACTTCATAGGCGATATGAGGAATGACTGTGAAACTGTTCCAGCAGTTACAGTTGTCTGAATGTTTCTAATTTTGTTTACTTAAATCAGTATGACTCTCCTCTGTGGTGAGACCTTTCATATGAGATGTATCAGCACCACCTACTGGCGTGGAGGTTGGACCAGGCACTATTTCTGTACATTCCACATCTCCACTCACTCTACAGACTGTTATGATACTGTCGTTTTCTTTTTATTCAGATCCTGAAAGTAAACTACTGTTCATATAAAGAGATCTTTTGTTCCCTACTAGTCTATGGTCTGAATTTAATACTGATCTGGAGAAAATAGTTATTAGTGTAAGCAAAGTAACAAACTAATTATTTAGTGCCGAAATCATAATTTCCACCAGGGGACGACAGACCCCATACATACACAGTATGGGCTAAACATTGGGGAAGGTGGGTTCAGTTTTAAATCCGTCTCATACACTATATGGACAAAAGTATTGGGACGCCTGAACATTACACCAATAGGGACTTTAATGACATTGATTTCAAACACATAGACTTTAAAATGGAGTTGGTCCCCCTCCCTTTCCACCAACCACAGCTTCCACTCTTCTGGGAAGGCTTTCCACAAGATTTTGGAGTTTCTGTGGGAATTTGTGCCCATTCATACTGTAGAGGTAATTTATGAGGTCAGGCACTGATATTGAAAAAGATGGTCTGGCTCGCAATCTTCGTTCCGGTTCATCACAAAGGTGTTGGAAAGGTGATGCTCAAAGGAATGTTTGAAGTGTAGACACTTACCTTGACCTTCAAGAGTTTTGTGCAGCCAAAATACTGTCAGTAAGGTCAAGAGACCTTGATCCTGCCATACTATGGCCAAGGCTTAGTGCTTCTTTATGGACATTCTGAAAGCAAGTCAGAATGTTTGTTTATTGACTTTGTAAATGTCAGACTGATGCAGTTTGTTCATGCTCATTGTTTTAGTTCACATTCGGTCTAAACCACAGGGGTTGTTTTTAATCACCAATCCCTTTATTTCATCGATTGCAGACTTTTAAATTCTTGTTAAGTATTAAAAAGTTGTTGAACAACTATAAATCCTTATAGTCATGTATGAACACACCACAGCACACAGTGTGAAATTCTTTCTCTGCATTTAGCACATTCAACAAGTGAAGCAGGGGTCTGCCACCAACGAGGGTGTATGGGGACTGTACCTTACTCAAGGGTACACTAGCAGTTGAGATTTGAACCCACAACCTTCTGATTGCAGGGCCAACACCCTAAGAGAATGAGTCAGCTTTTGTGATATGATGCTTGAATCACATCGTGAATTCCTTCCTATCTGAATGAAAATTAATGCATTCTTCTGAGTGACCACAATTTGTTTTCTTTCTGTTAAAGCAGGTGCCGCCTGTTCCGGTCTGATTTTGTAATGTCTACTCTAATATCATTGTCTTGGACATTTGGTCCATACAAAAGTCTACACATGCTTAGGAAAGTCAGAGTTTAGGTGGAACTAAAGCGTCTATTTCAGGATGGGTGTGAGACAAAATGACAGATGCCCCAGCTTGAGGCCTAAACCTATACGGCCTTAGGCTTCCTGGTGGGAAGGGTTGTGGGGGAAGGGAGTGACGACTTGACAAGTAGACAAGTGGAGCAGAAAGAGGGGCTTGAAGAACACCTTTGTCTTAAGCTTTCAGCTGAGGTTGGCTGACAGGATGCTACAACTGTGAAAATATGTTTTTGGTGAAATCCTAGCTGGTCCTAGTTGAAAGACAGCCTGAATGTGATGGAAACAGCAACAGTGAAGATTTTATCTGTTGGGTACATTAAATAATAGCTTCTGACACAAAGCTTTGCAAGCTAGATCTAAGATGATAGAATCTAATTGTCAGCCTTGTACTCTGAATCGGTCACTGTAAGGATGTCCTAGGGATCAAACTGAAATCCCCATTCCAAACAAAATCATCAAATGGAAAAAAGGAAGTGGTGCATGTCTTCAACTCAGGAAAGGGATGTAGTATTTATATCACCATTGGGATAGGATTTCTGGCACCAAAACATTGTCGCACCTGCTATTTTGGTCAAAGGATACCACATTACAGCCAGAGGTTAGGTGTCTCGGTGCCCACGCTTAGCAGAACTCATTCACTCCTGGTGGTTAAAATATCCCCAGACAGACTGACAGACTACTCGGGTTGGTGGTTTGCCAAATGTATGTTCTAGATGTCGAACTCGGAAACCCATTTTAACAGACTGGTTTGACACCACATTACTATCATAACATCGAAGGTGGAGGATGCTGTCTAGCAGAATACTCAAGATACAGTACATATGTAGGTGTATGTCCAATGTGAGCCTGCAGGCAGAGAATGCTTTTGATTGGACAATACAAAAAATCTTACATAGTCAGGGAAATGAAGGTGGGGTGTTGTATTCATTTTATTTGTGCCACCTTGATTAAAGAGCCATTTGAGATCATTACTAGGAAATAGAGTCTGCAGAGGTTTTACTTTAATGATATGTCTCACCTCAATGTGTGTATAATGCTTGTCTTAATACATGTTACCTTTTTTGATAAGAGTCAGGAAATTATAACAAATGATTTCAGTGAAACTGTCAATATTACAGCGTTTCAATATGGTCAAAAAAAAAAAACAAGAAAAAAAAACAAAAAAACCTAGGCAAATTTCAGGTATGAAGCACGCAAATCTGATAATTGGTTTCTGAACACAGCCTTTGGTATGAACCATGAAAATGGCTGCTTTTCATGATTCAAGAAGAAAATGTGCACAGACAGGTTTAATATGTTGATTATACAAAACCTGTGATTAAAACAAAGCAACAGTAAGCCAGACTGTAAGACTGTAACTTGATAAATGAGATGAGTTAAGTCATTGTTGGTATGTACAAAGGTAATCAGGAAGAGATGAGGCAATGTTCAGCTTTTGAAGTCATTGCTCCCAGCCCGTGCGCAACACTAGTCGTTTTCTCACGTGCTTACATGATGACTGTCTCGGTGTGAAAGGCGGAGTAGGTGAAGGTTTGCAGTGGGGTGAAGACTGCGGGTTGTGCTGTTGGTGAGGGCGAGGGAGAGGATGTAGATGAGGTGGAGGAAGAGCGGTTAGCCCAGCGCGAGGGCAGACGTCTTTTTGCAGGACAAGCTGGCCGCGAGAAACTCGTCTTGATGTTTACTGAGGACTCTTTGCTTTGCTGTAGAGACAAACACTTTTAAGACATCTTATTGGTTCAGAAGAAGTACAAATGTTTAAAGATGTCATTATTCTCTGTCTTCTGCCATATCGCCAGCCTACTTTGATAATCCAAGCATTCTTGTCTTTCACAGGAAACGACCTTGCTTGTGGCCTTGTTTGCTGTGAATGCCCCCCGCTCTAAGCAAAGCTCAGATAAAATTTTAAAAAAACTTAATCTAGACTCACTGTCTGATATCCCTCAGAGTGGTTGATCTGCCAGCAGTCTGTAAAGTACTCTACAAAAGGAAACCTGGGACAAGAGCTGTTTCTCTGCTGGCCGTATGAAGATATTTCCGTAATTGCACCATGGGCTCTGCCTCCTGTTTGAAAGCAGTTTCCAACGTGACCAAAGATGAAAGGTTTGGCTTTAAGACCTGACGTTGGTGCCAGAACGTTGCACCACTGATTTTTCACTTTCAGGGACTTAAGGAAAATTATTCACTTCAAGAATAAGAAGGTGCATTCTTTTTCTGCACATAGCAGAACTGAATAGTGCCTAATAGTGAGAGCTCCTGATAGCGCTTGGCACTGAGCAATCTGGAAATATTTCTGATGGAATTCAGCATCAGGAATTTTAATTGTGCTCTGTTAAAGGTTTTGTGGAGTTAGGGTATTTTCCCTGACAAATCCTAAATATTTCCAGATGCGTTAAAAAGAACCCTCACTGCAGCGAACATACGTTTAAAAAAAGATATAAAATATTGCCTTGTATCTGGTGCCTCTAGTTAATGATAAAGATCGGTAAATAGTAAACACAGGGCGAACATCTACACCTGCACCTCATATACTAAACGTCCCTCATTTGAATCATCATGTGTGTACTTGGATGTTCCTGTTTCAGGGAATGATGTTAATGTTACTGTATGAGGTTTTGATGATGTTACTACGCATGTTTTTCTAAGCACTGGGGTACTGACCTTCACTGTCACATGTGCCTCTTTGTGGGTTACTGCCTGGTGGTGAGGTGTGTGTGTGAGTCTTTGACTGGACCTAGACTGATGCTGGATTTCCAGCATATCCAAAAGCTCAATGAGGTCCTCCTCCCTCCCTGGACTGGACGGCAACTGCACATCTTGCTGGGATCGTCCCATATTTTCATAACTCTTCAAAATCCTCTCTACTGCTCCGTAGTTTGAACGGGACTCTACTGGTCGAGGGTAAGCAGCCAGAGTCGTAGGTTTCCAAGGATTTTCATCTAAAACTCTTAACCTAGTGTTAGACACATCCAGCTTTGTACGTTCAGTATGCTTAGATTTCGTTTCAGCAGGATTCCAATCTGAACCTATAGACTTTACTTTACCAGACTTATCTGTCTGATGTTTCGGCTGTCGTAGGCTGACATCTAAATCCATCTGATCGATTCTTGTACTTGCATCAAACTGAGTGGTGGATGTCCTGTGCCCCAAGGCCAAAGGCTTGAGTTCCCTGTGGTCTGTGTGCACCGGCAGACATACAGAGTTTGACTCCTCCTGCTTCACTGCTGGATGCTCTGATAAGTCTAAGGCTATCTTCTTCAGTTTAACATCCTGCTGCAAAGATGGAAGATCAGAAATGGAGTGCCCCGGTTGACGCTTTAACTGTGGTGATGTCTGAGGAGCAGTCTCCACACATTTGCCCTTTGGATGCCGTAACATAAGATCAGACAGCTCATCTGTTGGATTGTCCTCAAAATACAAAGACGGAATGGCAGTGTTACTGTCAAATGTACAGTGCACGTCTGTGGCACGGAAACTGTCCTCACTGAAATGACAGCCCATCCCTGCCTGGAAGAGCATACGGTTAAATTCAGCCGTTTTCCGTTCTAATGTCTCATTTCTCCCAGACACTTTGGTATTGATGCAAGGCAGGGTTGTGTCCAGAGACTGCGTAGTGTCTATTGCCGCACCCTTGTGTAATGAGTCCATGAGATGATGTTCCTCATTAAGATTTTCATTATTCTCTGCATCCATTTGGTTTTGACTGCGCTCAGCCCCTGCAGTCGCTATGTTAACATCGGAGAGGCATTTTTGGACAGGCACATACGTGGATGACTTGCTGCTGCCAAACCTGCTTCCATCGCAGGACCATCGGCTCTGGCAGCAGCTGATATTGCACTTGGAATCAAGAGGCACTGAGCAGGACACGATCCCAGAGTCTGTCAGAATCTTTCCCTCATTCTCTTGTAACATTGCCTCAAATTTCCGGACTACAGAGGGGCTGTTGCACTTTCTGTGAATGCAAGGGCTTCGACACCTTCTGTCTGGAGGTGGTTCTGGGGCACTGGGCTCTATTTCTTTGGTAGGGGGACTGTTCAGGAACCATGATGTGCTCCGGACTGGGATTGGCGGGGCTTGTCTTCTCTTTACAGACAGTTTCATGTCACTTTCAGTCCTGCTAGACTCCTTTTTGATATCCTCCCAGTTGATCCATTTCTGTGTGTCAAGGACTTGTAGATCTTTGCACCACTCATTTAAGTTGAAATTTGTGTTAACGGCTTCCAGTTCATCTTTTCCTTCCATCTCAGCCTCTTCTGGAAAGTACGTTGACTCAGTGCGGCTTCTGGGATAGACAACAAAAGGATAAAAGACCATTAGCCGATGATGCAAGTCTAGCACTTTCCGAACATGTGCTAGGTAATCATAACGAATTACCTCTTGACATCAGATCTCCTTCTGATCTCATCCTGGTAGCTGCACAGTTCCTCACTCACCCTTGCTATTTCTTTAAGAGCCTAGGAGACATTAAATATGTCAACAGGTCAGATGGATGGAAAAATAGCAAATCACAATTCTGCCAACTTGTGCAAACTAGGGGTGCGCCGATACTCAGTATCGATAATTGTCCGATACGGCGCACAAATCACTGGTACATATGTTGGAAAAGCCTGAACTTTCCGTAAATGCTGAACTACACTTTAAGAAACATGCCGTAAAGAGATATGTGTCAGGACACAAGTAACATGATGAGCAGCAAGGCTGTGTTTTCAAATGGCTCCTTACTCGCTGCATAGTGCACTCTCTAGAAGTTCAAATACAGGCTCCTGGTAATTCAGCCATGTATGCAGAATTCCATAGTGGAAAAATTGTGCTCTATAATTTTTCCATACAAATTTTTCCATACAAACACGAAATTCATAATTTGCATTGCAATACAGAGGAAGTACGGAGCCATTTCGGACTCAAAGACAAGATGTATTATTCATCCAGACAAATTTTATTATTAACAGTTTGCTGTATTATTAAGACAGACTGGTATCTTTATCCGCAGATTCTTAAGGTCACGGCATTGGTATCAAACAAGAAATGTGGTATCATGCCACCCCTAGTCCAAAACTGTGCAAGGCTATGCAAAATGATAAAAACAGAGTAAACAGTCAGCCTAAGGAATGCCAGGAAACTAAATACATTTAATGCGAACCCCTATTGTAAGACAAAACTCACAGCATTGAGAGCCATTGTGTTCTTCTTTTTATCACTTGCACAACTGATATCCATGCTCTGCTTGTTCCCAAGTCCTTTACCCAGACACCCATGCAGAAGATCCTCCAGCTCTTCAGTATTAATGGTTTCTAGTTCATACTTCCCAGAGCTGTGCCGCTTTAATGACTCTCTCTGAACACTGGAGCTCTGGTCATTGGGTTCACTGTAGTTCTGACTGGAGTCAGTGCTGCTGTGGCTGTGCTGGGTGAGAGGTTCAGAGTAGCTGCTGCCTTGAGCCTCTGAGGGGTCAGTTAAAGAGCTGGACACAGTGCTAGCAGAACGCGTACTGAGCCTTATGGCGCTCCTTCGTGCATCTGTGCTTGGTCCAACAGTATCTCTCTCTCGATGGGCCTTCACTTCGCTATACAGCTAAAACAGAAAGCAGACATGCAGGAATTCACACTCAAGTACAGTAATACCTCACAATTATGCCTTGCACCACACAACACATAATATCTCCTAGTGTAAGTGCAAAAAATCTCAGATTACGTCCTTTTTTCACTTCTCGTTTGCCCTTTGTTGCCTTTGAATTTGTATGTGGGAGGCCAAATACTTGCGTTTTTTCAAAGCATATTGTTCCACTGGTTTAGCTCCCAATCTGGCTCTTTTATGTCATTAAAAAGCTAATCTCTTTTCCAAAGAGTGTCAAATTCAAATCCATTCTGCCAGATCTCCCCTGGGGTTCAGTAATTCCATCTCCTCCTTTTTTTTTTACCACCCATTAACAGCCTCAGACTGCAGCAGAGCATGTCTTAAATCAGTCCTACTGGGCCTAGTCCTATTGAAAGTAAGGAAAAATAATTACAGAATATCAATATTTTGTGAACTAAAGTTTCTCTAGTATTATGCATTCTGGTTAAGTTTGGTTCAGCTTAGTTTGGCCCTAAAATTGAACGTTTACTTCTGCCCTGTAATTATGGTTCATAACTGAGCTCATGATTACCTTTAAAGATCAAATGTATTGATGTTTTCTGAAAAGCAATACCTTATGTATCTTAACCACTCCTACTCTACGCATTGCCAAATTAAGTCCAAAATGGAAGTCTGTCATCAGCATTCTAGAAATGAGTTTTAAATAAACATACAAGTTTGTTTGTTTAGATGTCTTTTAGGGTGTGGCAGACTGTATCCTGGGCTTGGCGTCCAGCTGCAGACTCACCTCCTCAATTCTGCACTGCATAACCCTGAGCTGACTCTCCCACTCCTTCCTCTCCAAGTCAAATCGTTCCAACAGCTCAGATTTCTCCCTCATCCAGCTCCTTTCACTGTGGTCCAGCCGGCAGCGTAGGTCCATTGCTGCAGTATGGGTGTCTGCCAGCAGCCTCCTCTGCTCCTCTCGCTCCCTCTTCAACGTGTCTCCAGTCTCGATATTTTTCACCGTCCCCACCACTGAGCTATGTCCTTTGGCCTCCAACTGCAAAGGGGAAGGGTCAAGTATTCAATACATGCCACGGGGAAACATGGGTGTGTGAAATATATTTTGAGGAAAAGGCTAAAACAATTTTTGAGGAGAAGTGGAAGTAAAGGGGTTAGGGGACAGGAAAATTCTGGACAGCAGGCCCTCTCAGAGGATATAAGGGAATATCTGTCCTCACACACATCCATCCAATAAGATATTTGGCCAAAGCCTCCTGGGGGGTGCATGATGAAAGATTCCTTACGTCACGGAGAGGCCACAAGGGCATGGACGCCTTCATGACCTTCCAGACACGCAATAAGACACTACGCGCCACTGAGAATGCTTAGAGTGCAAAACACACAGTCTGCCAATGATAGACCGCACAGACTAGTATTAACAAATCCACTGGCAGTTCTGTGAACAATCAACTGGTCAAGGACAGTGGCTTTAAGTACAACAGACAAGAGAACAGAAACGAGAACAGGAACAGTTTTTTTCACCTAAACCTGCAGTTTTTTATTAGTGTGAAAATACCATATGACATGAAACCAGTTCCGCTAAAAGAGGTGACTATGCTGCAAAGCAACCTCAAACTAAGTTTGTTAGAATCACAGAATGACCGGTCACAGACTGTTGTTTCAACAAGTGCCTCCAACAACAGCAAACATGGACCGATCAAAAATGTGTGAGGCTATGTCATTAACTTGCTATGTTTAATGAAAGTAATGAATGATTTAAAACAGGAAAGCATTGTTCGAGAATAGAGGTGGCATTGCAATTAGTTTCAAGTTTCAAGTTTTATTAATGGAAATTCCAACCTGTTTGTCTGAGTACAAACAGTCTGAAACTAAAACAATCTTCTGAAGTGCATATCTACTGCAAAATCTGCCAACTAGCAAACTACTAACAAAATACTTTTCACTGATGTCCAGTCTTTTGATGTAGTCATGCAACCTTTATTACACATTAATAAAAATAAGAGTCTAATTGGTACCAACCATAAACCCCATAATGGCAATGAGGTAGACATCAGTGTTGTGAGTCATCTCTGAGCAGGCAAATGGATTCACATTTCTTTGGCATATTAAGCCTATTCATTTTGATTAATGACTCAACACATTTGAGTACAATCAGAAGTGAATAATAACATGATTTATGAACATTCCTCCAGTAGTAATATAAATCATAATGTTGAGTCTGTAGCAATGGCAGGTGTTCAAACAGCCTGGTTCTTTGACTTGTTTACATATCCCATTGAGCTGCTCTTAAAATGGAAGCCTGCATTCCTGTGAAGAATCCTGCGTAGCTCTCCGCAACACTGAAACCAGTCCTGTCACCTACAGCCACTGTGAGTGATATGATTCTTGTATCTTGAAAAGCTGTTGATGGCATCATTGGCACCCTTGTATGAAGAGATTTATCTAAAACATGGTTGAGTGGATTCACCACGCAATGGGATGAAACGGACAATTTTAAAGTACACCTTAAGGCATTGGTTAGGATTTTATAGATAACACAGCAGTGTAGTGTACTCGAGCATTCATAAGTTGGTCGTCACAAATTTCTGACAAATTCATATATAAAATTATTCTGTTATGGTGCCAGTACACTGCAATGCGAGAGATTTCACCTAATTTGTTAAGATCTGTGAAAAATAAAGAAATTCGATTAACATATTTGAAGATTCCATAATAAATGAGTTGGCTGAGTAACATATTTGAAAGGAAGATCAATGAATTGCTATAAATGGATTATAGCACCTTATTTATTGTTTAATGAGTTGCTGCTGTTCTCAAAAAACCTTTAAATATTCCGTAAAAACTCCATAAATCTGCAGTATAAACATTGTCACTAAATAAAATAATATCTTTTGTTTAATGGTAAGTGATTTCAAAATTTTGAACACTGGCATGATTTGTAAATGTACTAAAGCTTTATTTCATGTATTGCATCATATAAAAATCTCTTAACATGTTTACAACCCCTGCAACATAGTTAAAACCACTGTGTGTGTGTGTGTGTGTATATATATATTTATTTTTTTTTAATTTATTTATTTATTTATTTTTTATTGCCAGGTAAACACTTGCTGAATGATCTACCATCTGCCCCAAAGCACAAATACCGACATAAATAGGACAGCTCCTCATAGCAACAAAACCAGATTCAAATACGGCCTGTATAAACAATGAACCACCGAACCACAAAAAAGGGTCAGGGCGTAGTCATTATATGCAGGCATTCTCCATGCGGATTGGCACTTTGCGTTCACAAACCAGGGGCACGTGAAATGTTGCACTATTTATTTTGTACCATGTGATCAGGCTTGAGGGAAACAGCCCTCTGCTTTAAAGCTCAGTTTAAAATATGACCATTGCTGTGGCCGATTGACTGAGGCTCTGTCTCTGGGTAAGAGTGTCACAGAGGCAGCCTTCTATAAATAGACAGCAAGACCAATGCTTTAGCATCTCACATTCCTACGGGAGGGGCCACAGGGACACACAGAGCACACTACTTTGACTCTAAAAATCAAAAATATGCAGGGAAATATGCTGGCACATACCCGGCCACGAATGCCTAGCGGTAAACCCGGGACATCCTCCAGGGCTGCAGTATAAGCTGTGGTAGGATGTGGATTGTGGAGAAAACAGCTTTTGCAGTTTTATTTGACTCCTCCCTGAATTCTACTCTCCATGCCAATCAATATTTTTGCTTGGTTTGTTTTCCACAGTTCTGAGGGAAACAAGTGCAGTGGTGGTGTTACGAGTGAACTGACAGGCAGGAGAAATAGAAAAAAAAGACTCGAAGCAAAACACTTAAATCATCGCAGTCGATTTGTCCAGATACAGATGTCATAATTAAAAGCTACCCACAAATGATAAAGCTAAGCTTTTGTAGCCTTTTGGCCGCAGTGGTGGAGAACTATCTCAAGTTAAGGGCAAGCACAGTATGAACTAGCCAGACAAATCTGTATTTAATATTCCAGCACTTCCTGACTGAGGTGCATACACCCCTACAGCATTCCACAGCCCCACTCCTCTCCATCTCCTCAGCTTTGCAGTCCACACTGCAATACTGTATTAGGAGAGCTCTTTTAGTGACTCACTCCAGGCTTAATGCATAAACTACCGGAGAGGATTAAAACTGCTCTCGCTGAGGACGATAAACACACTAGACGGTCTAGACTGTGTCTTTATAAGGGTGTCACACACAGGAGTTCTGCAAGAGCAGGACCAATCAATAAGCTCTGGAGTTTTAAACAGGCACTGGAAGAGAGAGAGAGAGAGAGAGAGAGAGAGAGAGAGAGAGAGAGAGAGAGAGAGAGAGAGAGAGAGAGAGAGAAAGAG
>JBBJLS010106585.1:0-19430 GCA_037577275.1 Bryconaethiops microstoma
AGCATCTAACTGAAGTCCTGAACCAGTGAAGAAACAGGAGCAGATGATTCCAGATGATCAGGCGGTGATCAGTATACAGATGGTGCTGAATGTTTGGGGTGACATTAATAAGTTGAGTAAATCCACTGTTAGGCTCTGTCACCTGAAACAGAGTGACGAAATAAACAGCAGTGCACGCCAAGGAGGATGGTTCATTTTGATTGGCTGAGAGGCATGCCAATCAGTCAAATTGTACAAATGCAGGCTTGATTGAATTTTAAACTTCAGTTTCATCGGTCTGCGTCTCACCTGGGGGGTGGTTGTTGCACACATGTAAAGTCTCGGCCATTATACGGGAAACAAAATGGGAGGGGGGGGACAAATGATTTTGAAAAGTGTGGGGGATATGTCCCCCCTGCTATAATGGTGAATCGACTAGTGTTGCCTACAATACAGCAGTGGAGAAAACAACATCCAGGAGGATCGTTCAGAAAATACCACTGGACAACAGAAAACACCAGGCAAGACGAAACGACAAAGAAACACAGACTTGCTGTTTGATGAGACATGCTGCAAAAAAAACCTTTACAATTTGTGAAACTATTTATCCACCTGACACACATGAAAGCAACACCAGCAAATGACTTTGACAAACTGTTGGTTTGATTACATGCCTTTATAAACCATTTTTATTCCGTTTGTGTGCTCTCCATTATTTATTAACCACCACTATGGCTCTGTAACCATAGCAACCACAACTCTGATGTTGTACAACATCCTGTCGAACGACTCACGAGTCAAAGTCAAACGAGTGACACCAGCATCCAAGGCAGCAGAACTGGAGCGAATACAAGAACAGTTCACAACATGAAGTAACAGACTGTCAAAATTTTACGTGGAACAACAGCACAGAAGCAGAAGCTTACGCAGCAACGGGTAGAACCGTTAAGAAGCTCCCCGCTGAGGGGTTAAGAGAAAAGACACACCACCTACAAACAGGGCAAACACTTCTCATCCAATCAGGTTGTGCTATCAGATGGTTGTGAATTGCATCATGTCAAGTTTAGACCACAGTACAGCTGCCTGTTGAGAGTCTGGACACCAAGCTGTGAGTATAGTGTCCCACCTAAATTAATCTGAACTGTTTTTGGGATAAAGGGTGCAATAAAAATAAAAAAGATCACGCCCCAGGGTATTTCAAGCCTAAAGCTGAAAAGACTTGGAGAGGCTTGACATTATCTGGAAATCCTGCTTTTATGAAGGAGTCAGCATGGGAATAATGAGCTACTCGGTGACACTTTTTACCACTTGGCCTAATACTTGTGGCTAATTTACTGCCTTCTGAGGAGGCTTCCACTTGCTTGATGAAGAAAAGAGGTGATTCTGATTAGCCAAGAGGCCAACGGTCAATTTCCATATAGATGTGTCTGAATCTTCACCAGAATTTCTAACGAGTATATTTTTTTTTTACCTGAAACCAACAGAAAAAGACTGAATCATCTGTGTGAGTAACCCTCAAAACATACACACACACACACACACAAACGGCCGAGTGACTAAGCCTAGCATAAAACTAAGCCTGAGATGCACGTGGGTGTGGGGTTTGTTTGCATTACCTCTTTTTATGGGTCTCGTTTAAGGCTTCCTGCCTATGAACAAACAACACACTCACACACACACACACACACATACACAAACACTCACACACACAGGGGAAAATAGATGGTCAAGCTAAAGTAACCCAATTGCCTTCCTGCAATTCCCTTCACTTCCAGAGTCCAGAGTAAAAATGGAAGACAAATAAGGCCATTCTTACAGTTGTAACACCATTCAACATTCAACTATAAGGTGTGTGTGAGGAAGGATGTGTGTGAGCAGGCTATTTACTTTCCGTGACCTCACTTTGAGCAGGGTGGCCTTCCCTGGTCCTGGAGTCACACTGCCCTGCATATTCGAGTGTTTTCACTGCTCCCAACACACCTGAGCCAACAACTCAAACCCTTACTGAGTTACACTGGGTGTGTTAAAGCAAGAAAAGCTTTGAAACGTGTAGGCCAGTGTGCCTCCAAGGATCAGGAGCAGCTCCTGAACAAAAGCGCCCCCTATTGGAGGCCTCTGGGAGTAACAGCCTTCACAGTCACTCTGTTTGGCTGTACCACCACCTAGTGGAGTCTTTATGGATTTTGCCAGACCTGTTTCTTCACTGGTTCAGGACTTCAGTTAGATGCTCTTTGTTCTGCTTGAATGATTCATATGCAGGTCACTGTGTGTCTTAACCAACAGAAACATTCCTCTGAAACTGGTCCGGTTCAGGGACTGGATTGAACATGTGAGAATTTTGAAAGTCCTTCAGGAAGCCTGGAGAACTGTTCCTCAAAACTACATTAAAATACAAGAAAGTCTGGCTTTTTGGAAGCAAAATAAGAAGAAATGTGCGGGGCTCAAGACTTTTGCACAGAACTGCATATTGCGACTACTGTTGGTGATTTGGATTTGGTTCCACAGGACCTTCATGCACCACTGTGACAGTGCCTTTACAATATAAAAATACAGTACTGTGCAAAAGTTTTTGACAACTGAGAAAATTATACTTACAACTGTTTCCTACTGGGCAGTAGCATTAAGATAGAGTCAAAACACTAATATTACAATAAATACGAATAACAGTAACACAGTAAATAATGATTTTATGAATGGCAAAGTATTTACTTAACCATTTCCAGACCTCTTTTCTCATGGTAGCCCAGTATTAGTTGCAGCTACAGACTGACTCTTTCTACATGCAATTAAATTAGGTGTGTTGTTTATGGAATTTAGTAAATCTACACAATGACTTCAGGCCTAGAGCAGAACCCTGGAACCAAACCCGTGTTCTTCTAACCAGCTCACACAAAACTCCCATTTAAAAAAAAGATCTTGATACTTTTACTACTTTCTTGTTTGTTTGCATTTATTCTAACGTGAACATGTGGTTTTGCTGGCAGAAAGAAACACACTGCTGTTATAAATGATTTCAAACAATTTGCACAGGTAATTAAGACTTTTGCACAGTACTGTACATACCATATATCAGAATTAGATATAATATATCTGAATCAGAATCAGAAAAGTTTATTGATCCCTGCGGAAAATGCTGATGCTATGACTGCACAGACACAGAAGCACAAATTCAAGAACAGTATGAAACATAAAAGACAAAATAAAACTCTGCAGAAATACTTTGAACTAAATCCGTTATGCTAGATATACAAAATGCTGTGGTCAGTAAGAGAGGTGGATATAAATATTAGAGATAAATAAATACATTACTGCTGAAGTTGTTCACTAGTAGCGTAAATGTGGTTTGGAGTTGTTCTCTACAATAAGTCTTTTACTGTACGTAAGTGGTGATATTGTACACGATAAGACTATTACACAGAATAAATAACTGCACACAGTAACATTATCAGTATTATACACTACCAGTCAAAAGTGTGGACACACCTTCTCATTTAATGATTTCCTTTGTTTTTATAATTGGCTACATTGTAGATTAATATTGAAAACATCACCTGTTGCTCTGATGACAGCTTTGCACATTCTTGGCATTTTTTCAATCAGATTCATGAGGAATCGACCTGGATTGCTATTTAATTAACAGTCAACTTTTGACTGCAGTGTACTTTGTTGATCCTGGAGGAAATTGATTGACTTTTTTGCATTTAACCTATTCAACCAAGTGAAGCAACGCTGTCATCAGAGCAATAGGTGATGTTTTCTATATTAATCTACAATGTAGCCAATAATAAAAACAAAGGAAATTGTTGAATGAGTGTCCAAACTTTTGACTGGTACTGTATATATTTAAGTAAGACCTCCGAGCACGAAGAGTCAAACGTGAGCGACTATCAGCCTGCGACTCAGTGACCTTATGACTCATTGGTTTGGAGTTTGCTGTGTGTTTTTAGGTTTTATTTCCCGGTGTGTTTGACCGTGACATGCTGTACACGCCATGCTGGCCACTGTTATTTCAGCCCCACTGAGAAGTGAAAGTATGTAATAGAAAAACCCATTTTCCTCACTTTTTTAGTACCTGAATATTGTTAAAGTTGTGTCAAAATGTACCATTCACTCCACAGTCCATGCATGTAAACCAAACTGCAGAAACAGCCCATCTCAAATTGTCCGTTTTAGTTTCATCTCCCTGTTCAGCTTTCTGTAGTTTAGTCCCGCCACATCACGCTGAACAAGAAGAGCCCTTAATTCTATAAAGAGGTAGGAAAATTCTCATGTAGAAATATCAACATGTCACAAATTAAAAAAAAAAATTGATTGAATAAAATTTTGAATAAGAAATAAATAAATAACGTGCTGGAATGTGACTGACACGAGAAAATGTAATCATAGTTAACCAGCTATATTTGATATTTGCAACAAAGTAAACAAAAAGAACATTTTTTTGCTCTATATGCATATTCTTATTGTAGATTGTTTGGTCTTATCTATAGTATTTGTACGAATATTTCATATCAAGTATCTTTTGCAATGTTTTTCTCTGGGATCAGTACAGTTTTCTGATTCTTTTTGGCCTCCAAGACAAAAATGTAAAGGTCCAGTTTCAGTGGACTGACATGTGCCTCAATGGGACAAACTGTTTAATTCTAATATTATCCATAGGACTATAAAATATGCAAAAGTATGCACTTAAGCAGACATTACCTGGGGAGAGTGAAAGAGAGAGATAGAGAGAGAGAGAGAAAATGAGGGGGAAGTTTGTATTTTAGCCATTAGGCCTTATGTCAACATCACTGTATTGTTTCATTTTCCTATCAGTGATTAAAAATGAAACTTGTACTCAGTTTGTACAAAGCTGATCAAGGTGGCCATTCAAGCCAAGGTCAAGTAAACACCCGGCCTGACCTGGTGGGGTTCGCATCTCTCTGCTGAAGTTCATAAACCAGCTTACACAAGGAAATGCAGTACACTTGTTGGTGTTTTCCCACTTATCTATCAGCTGCAGGTTTAGGAATAGGTCTGATTGATGAGGTGTTTGCATGGTGGCACCATATGAACCCCACCCAGCAGGACTCAATAAAAAGCCCTGAAGACTCTGGGAAGGTAGATGAAGCTCAAAGAAGGTCAACCATGGTAGGAGACATTAAATCTAAACACATTCTTATGTTGGTCACTTAGTGTTGTTTGGAGTGTCTACATGCTGGGATGTGTGTGTGTTGTTTAGATGCTGCTTGGTGGGCTGCTGTGGTTTGTGCTCTTCCCAGTGCAGTTGTCTCAGGCAGGTCCCATACAAGCTACGACCCGGAGCGTTCAGCCTGATGGACAAGGTGGGTAAACTCAGTAGTGTGGTGTCTGATATGTGCAGGGGGCAGGTCAATGTAGAGCCAAGATCTGTCCAACACTGTGTGAGGCATGACTGGATTAATACTAAAGACTGAGAATTGATCTGAACATATGGATATGCATGTGTTTTCCTTTAGCATGTTTTAGTATTCAAAAGTGATTTTTATGGTAGATAGTGTAAATACTGATTATTGGATAGGCCTGAATTTTCTTTCCATCCTCTGACTCAGTCAGGAGATGCATATTAACATACATTTACTCGTTATGGAATGAAAGTGCAGTTGTTACTTTTATGGTTATTCATGGTTAATCGGACACACTGGGACTGAAGTCCAAGGTCTAACCAATGGGAGAGCTCGCTTAGATGCTTGGATAATTGGATAATTTTCTGTTGGGCATTTCAAGAATTTAACCCCTGTTGTTTGCAACCAAAAACTTGAACAAACCAATGAGGTCGGAACAGGGCTGTAGTACTTACAGAAGTCAAATAAAAACACGAGTACTGAAAGAAAACTCATTAAAAATCACAGACATGTTTCCAGAAATCTCTCTGAAGGCCTGCAAGCTCTTGAAGCCAAATGTGACTCTACTAAACTCGATTGTACACTAGGCCACTCAGCCCGTAGCATTTTACAAAAAAAACAGTGCAGCCGCATAGATCATAGCATTACATTATTATTGTTTTTAATTCCTGTTTTCCAGAATCTGCCCAACGAGATTCTACTCTGGAGGTTCTTATCACAGCCTCCACGTCAAACCACACAGGAGTGGCAGATTCGAGACCAAGGGACCCAAAGGTACAATCCAGAGTCTCAGGGCTCCAGAGGTCAGGTGTCCAGAGGCCTGGTGTCCAGAGGCCTGTCTATGAGGACTTCCCCTCCCTAAAATGGGTCAGGTGGTCAGGCACACTACCCAGGTGGGCGGTGAGGGTAAAAAATGAGCGTTCCCAAAGGTTTGACTATGTGTGCGCTCCAGTGACTGGGTGCAACTGGGTGGCTGGCTCCTACAACACCGGGAGAGAGGCCCTGTGTCGCAGCACATGTCACGGGGAGGAGCAGATGAGCTCCATGTTTGATGTGTTGGTTAATGAAAACAATGAGGCGCATTTAGAGTGGCGAAATGTGACCATCGACCCATATCCACCCAATGCTGTTCTTACATCACCATCTTCTAATGCTGTTGGAAGAAGCCCACATGGAGTGGGGACGGTCTATGTGCCATTCACTCAGTTGTATGTCCCATGGCACGGTCGCGAATTGGTTCTTCAAGAGGATTTTGAAGTGCTGGTGATGACGGGCGAATACTCCCAGCAAATATTCGACGTCCTATACCACATGGACAGAATGGCCGTGGACTCAAAGACGTCTGTAATCGTAACAATGACATCTGTCACCAACAACGGCAACACCGCCTTGAAGAAAAGTGTGAATTTGAGTAAGAGTGTTCAACAGCAGAGTACTTGGAAGACAGAAGACTCTCTGTCCATCTCTACCTCTATCAAAGCGTCCATTCCATTCATTTCTGTGGACATTGGCTTCACATTCGAGAAGACCTTCACTACCACAAAGGGAAACTCTGTCACCGAGACGGACGTCCACTCGCTGACCCTCGAGATTGATGTGCCTCCCAGGCATGTCTGTCGGGTGAAGATGGTTGGGGAACAGTACAAGGCAAACATTCCGTTTACTGCCAAGCAGCTCAGGGTCTATGACAATGGTGACGAGAGGAGAACCGTGATCACCGGTGTGTACTACGGCACCCAGGTCGGTGAGATCAAAGCCGTGGCTGAAAGGTGCTTGCCAGCTGATGGAGAGCAGCCAAACTACAGCTACTGAAACTGTTGGGATTTAATATGGATGGCTGATCTAGGAATAGTGGGCCAATGCCACATTTTTCAACACACATTTTATGCTGATTTTCCCTGTTAATATTTACATAACTGCTTAATATTTTGTTAGACAACCACAAACAACCTGAACATAATTTTACTATATATATTTATTTAGTATATCAGAGTGTTGCCTAAACATTCTGCTTCAATATTGAACATCGATCAAATCTAAATATTTGTCCGAAGCCGATATATAATTTTAACAAATATCTGCTGACACTGATATGATTCCGTTATCATGCGTTCCTAAAATTGACCTAAATTAATTTAGAAATAATTACATACAAGAAATTATAGACATACTGTATCTGATCTTAGTGCAAACACACTGCTAAAACTGCACTCTAAGCTTTCCTCAGTAACCTCCACTCTGTCTTTTAACCAAATACCGGCAGGTACTCCATGCATGGCATGTTGATGAGGTTTAGAAGCTTGAGCACTTGAAGCTTGAGTCCTTTAACACTAAGACATTAAATATTGAAATGCAAAAGATGAATACCTCAAAGATAAAAGCTTCACATGCTGTTTGTCTGATGGCATTTTTTTAGCCTTCATGGTCCTGCACGGTTGTTAGGAGTCCCATCTTCTGTCTTTTCCCTTTTAATCAGTTTTGGAAACTCCTGTTATGTTTCCTTTGACTTTTCTCTTTCTCTTTATGCAAGATGTTTATTTTCTCTTTCTCTTTATGCAAGATCTATCTAAGGTCCTCAGACGATTCTGCTTCAGTTATTTTAGACGCACAAAAGATATAAATGTAAAAGACAGCTGAGGTGGGTGTGGGTAGCTGCTTGCGTCAATGTGTGTATGTTTGAAGGGGAACTTCATGTGAGTGAGGGAGTTTAGGAGCCACTTTTGTTGGGAGGACACAGCCGTAACCAGTTAGGTTTGATATGGGAAGGATAAACGAGGTAAAGGGGCAATATGGGACACTAAGGTTTGATATACTTCTGGTGGCTTCTGTGTAAATATATTGTCTGTTAAATATATGTTTCTGTTTTTTTCTGACACATAAACATGAGTAACTTACTGACAAACTGAAAGACCATTTTGACTGGAAGTTAGGTAAACAAAAGTGTGGTCTCTGACTTTTGAACACTACTGTACGTCTAACTAGACTTTGCTCAGCACATTGTTTTACAGTGGCTCACTGCTGATTATATTTTGCAAAGAGCCTGTGTACTAAAAAGTGAATTTCTTTTTCTTGTATAATTGTGGAAACGCCATCAGCTTTGGACTGATCAGCTTTGATGTTTACACTGTAAAAGTACTTGAAAATCAAACTATTCTTTGTTTATCTACTTTGGAATTACAAGGTAAATACATGATTGCAGATCTTATGTATGCATCACATGCTAGAGAATAAAAGTACTCATTTTTCTTGAGGTAGGATATTGACTGTTCTGTTCACATCGCTTATTGTTACAGTTTATGTGGATCACAGAGTCTGGATACGTCTCTTTTAGAGCTTTTTAAAAACTAATATATATTTTCCAAACCCCTTTTAGTTTGCAGCCCACACAGTCCACCACAACAGCTTCTGCAGACCACAAGAATAAACTCAATGCAAATATAACCTCAGGAAGGTGTGTGTGTGCTGGTGCCGTAATTTCCGAATACACTCTTCTTCTGCACTGGATTTTATATTTGTGTATCACTGATCTGGTTATACACTCTGTCCCAGCATAACAGCCTTACAGTGCTTCAGGGCATCAGAAACATGAGTGTCACTGTAGCAACACTACAGTCAAAGTCTGTTTCAATACAGAATGCAAATATGGCCGTTTAATTGGGGAAAGTTGTTCTAGTAAACTCCCATTGTCATATATTACAAAAGGGTTAGCCAAATCCTTAATTATTTTGTAATTGTTCTGTTATGTATATTTAACTATCCATTTTCATTTGCATTGGACAACATGTTAAGATGAAGCCAAATGTGTTCTACAGGAGATTTCAGCAATTTTCTGAGATCATTACAAATCACTGTATGACGTGTGTAGATGTACGAGGGTGTGTATTAAGGTGTGCAGACGTATGATGATGCCAGTTAAATTGTAAACTACGGTGCAAGTTAGTAAAAAGAAATGTCGCGTTGATAAATAAATCATTTAATGCTGCATTTTGATTGGCTGGTCAGTAGATGTAGGCCGTAGCAGCACACACACGTCCTAAATTTCTGACCCTGTCAGAAAATAATCGCAGGCTGTCTTTGGTTGCGAGACAACCGTCTTTGACCCTCTCTCACCAGAACCACCATTTAGGAGCCATGACCAAACCAACCACGACGATTGTTTCACCGCCGTCATCCTTCGTTTGGGAACAGCACCAAATCTGACAATGTAGACCCGGCATTATAGCCATAAAACAGACCCCAAAGCAGGAACACAGACTGGATTAAACAAGACGCAGATCTCACAAATGACATTTTTATGAAACAGATTTATTATGAAGGGAAGATACAGCTACTGCCATAACACCACCAGAAAAAAAAGATAATAAAATGTCAATATGGCAGTTCGCAATGCTTACTATCCCATTTCAACGGATGCAGGCGCTTTATGAGGATGCTCTTGTGGAGATGGGGGGGTGTGGATTTGCCCCCTGGTCACAGATCTGAGCTCAGTCTTGCATTGCCCTTTTATAATGCATTATTCTATAGCATGGCTTTAAGAAGCAGGTCCTACATCAGTGGATAAGGGCAAAGTCCAATCACCAGGCTCAGAGGCAACCATGGCAACTATTTTGAAAGAACTGCGCCACGTCTGGAGCACCAGCAGGTCAGCATTTGCTTTATCTTTTCTACCACGGGATGATGTCGCTCCGCTGACAGCAGTCCCATTTATTTTCTTAAGCTATTTTCAAAACAAGAAAGTGAACAATTTTCTTTCCCATTGCACTTTATTAGCGAACGTCAGGGTTAAAAGTGTTAGTGTAAATAACTGCCGGAGTCAGACCGTCGTCAGGGTGAGGGAGTTTCGCTTTGTCAGTTTACCATGTTTCCGCTCGTGCGGTTCATTTCAGGGCCGACCCGGCTGCTTCCAAGCCTCCTCAACGTGTCCTCCTCGTCAGAAACTCGTTAACGTGGAGCTCACTAGCAGTTTTCGCACATTCAAACAAAGTGAAATGAGTAGCAGCATGATGGCAAGTCAGTTTCATTTTTAGATCTCCAAACAACAATGACCCCCAAACACTGGGAGCTGTTCACCTTAGATTCTAGGGCACGGACAAGCCCAGAAAGGGGGCACGGAGGGGAGGAAGTGACTAGGGCCGTTCTGTATACAATGACCAACCGATGCATGGAAAACGAATCTTTAAAGAGAGGAGACAAGCCTGGGGAGGAGGAATCACCTCCTACTGATCTCTAAGGGTGGAAAAATGAGTGTAGCTTAGCAGGATGCTCTGACCGGCGCAATCTGAATGCAGGCTTATGTAGTGCTACTCTGCGGGACGACTCTTTGGCGGGCAGTCTTGGGCCGGTGCCGGGGGGTTGGGGGGGAGCTGCGTTCGCTCTCCGACTCGGAGGGCTCTGTTTCGGCCTGGGGAGACCCCGTGTCCCCCACCAGCTCCCTCAGAAACTTAAACTTGGAGAGGAACAGCTGCCACACCACGTACCAACCTGAGGATCAAGAACAAATTAGACCCTGTTCACTCCTTCCAGTAATAAACACACATTTAAATGAAGGACTTGCATGACGTCACCATCTGACTGCTGATATGTTAAACCCCCACCCCAATATCACTCAGTGTGATGCTGATTGGTAGTTAATGTTCTCCTCCAAGCATGCTGAACTGCCTGGTGATGCTGAAGATATGTACTAGCTTGCAGTCTGAATGTTCAAACTGGACTCTAAACTTTCTTCACTTTCTCCACTTTGTGCCTTTGATGAGGCATGTTGAGGTTTATAAGCTTGAGCAGGACTTCAATACTAACAAGACATTAAATACTGAAATGCAAAAAACGTCTTTCTTCTTCTTTATACAAGAGGATGGTCATCTATTTAAGATCTTTCCATCTAAACAGTGATGTTGCTTTAGCAGCAGTTTGGAAAAAAACCCAAAAAACAGTCATTCACTTTATCTGGTTACTGAAAACACGTTGGTGTCTCGACTCATTCCAATGGAATGGAAAATCAAACATCCATCGGCAGCCACATCACATACAGCCTGATACGGAAATGTTCTAACATTAGCTAGTTCTCCTCACCATAAAAGCATTCGTCATGTGACTGTTGTAACCACATGAACAACAAACAAGATTAAGAACATATATATATATATATATAAAAATCAAACACATAATAAACAAAACAGCAATTTGTGTTGGAGAAGTCTGGTTTCATTCACTACCACTGTAAAAAAATCAGAATCAATAAGGTTCTTTAAGTTTCTATGTTGGTAAGTTTGTTCTTCCACTGAATTATACAGGAAATTTGAAAATCAGTGGAATTGCCCATTAAGTTAGGCTCATGCTTTTTTCTCAGGATTTCTCAAGACATGTAGAGGGTCCGAGTTGAGCCAAGATTGGGTCAGCATGTCTGAAAGATGAAGTAATGAATGATCAAGAGACTATAATACATACCGAACAGCATGAAGAGCAGGACACAGAGCAGCGTGGCCACAATGACCAGCAGTGTTAAACCCACACTCTGCCACATCTCTGCTTTCTGCTGAAGAACACACACAAACACAAACACACACACACACTCGCTGTTATTCCTGCCGCAACTGGACATGTCCCACTATGAGACGATCTAACCCATTAAAGCAGCTCATACTCCAGAACACACAAACACAACATGACCAGACACACACACACACACACACACACACACACACACACACACACACACACACTCTCTCTCTCTCTGTATGTAATGACCTGTGTTCTCTCTCTCTGAGGGTGAATCTCCCTCTCTGACTGTGTTAACCTGTGTTTTGAGGGTGAATCTCTGTCTGTTTTTTCCTGTGTTTTGGGTGTTTTCGGGGTGAATCTCTCTCAGTCTGTGTTTACCTGTGTTTTGAGGGTGAATCTCTCTCTCTGTCTGTGTTAACCTGTGTTTTAAGGGTGTATATCTCTCTCTGTCTGTGTTTACCTGTGTTTTGAGGATGAATCTCTCTATCTGTCTGTGTTTACCTGTGTTTTGGGTGTTTTCAGGGTGAATCTCTCTTTCTGTCTGTGTTGACCTCTATTTAGGGTGTTTTCAGGGTGAATCTATCTGTCTGTGTTTTGGGTGTTTTCAGGGTGAATCTCTCTCTCTTTCTGTGTTGACTTGTGTTTCGAGTGTTTTCAGGGTGAATCTGTCTGTGTTTACCTATGTTTTGAGTGTTTTCAGTGTGAATCTCTTTCTCTGTCTGTGTTTACCTGTGTTTTGAGTGTTTTCAGGGTGAATTTCTGTCTGTCTCTGTTTAGACTGTTTTCAGGCTGAATCTCTGTGTCTGTTTACCTGTGTTTTCAGGGTGAAGCAGGCGAGCTGGCCGGAGCCCACACGGACGGAAGATGGACACACGGATCATGGACGGCTGTAGATGCTCTTCTCTACATCAGTGTCGGGCGGACAGGAGAGTTTATTTCAGTTTTATTCACTTCACAGCCAAAACAGAACCGCGGTCCGTCTACAGGACGACGCTCCGGACGCAGCTCGCCCGGAAGAGGTGGAGCAGCGCAGCGCCTGCTGGGTGATGTAGTTTTCCTACAGACAGTTCCTCTTATCTCAGTTCAGTTCAGTTCAATACAGTTCCGTCCAGTTCAGTTCAGTAAAGTTCAGCTCAGTTCAGTTCAGTTCACTACAGTTCAGTGCAGTTCAGTTCAGTTCAGTACAATTCAGTTCAGCTCAGTGCAGTTCAGTTCAGTTCAGTTCAGTTCAGTTGATCTTGCAGACATTTAGTGTCTGAAGTTTGTTCCTTTTCATTTTAACATTGAGGCCAGTTTTGGGTTCCATTGACTTCTATTGCGTCTTTTCAAAATTTCTCTGGCCAAGGTCATATAGTTTATGAGTTACACTGCCTTGAACTTTAAAGAGATTTTTCCTTGTTTGGTTTTTCTATTTCAATAAGTAAATGATCAAATTAAAATAAAATAAAAAAACTCTCCCGGGGCCAATGGGCGCGAGGCAGGGACTCACCTCAGGGGTGGCAATCACCAGACTTTCCCTCCCTTTATTCATTACTCTCTAATCCGAATCTCTCTCTGTCTGTATTTTTGAGTGTTTTCAGGGTGAATCTCTTTCTCTGTCTCTGTTTACCTGTGCTCTTCAAGTCACCAAACTTCAAGAACTTCCGGATCTGTGGTCCTGCTACAGGCACAGAATCTCAAAGGGTAGTAAAAATATTGTGACTGTCTTTCTAGGTTCTTTTTTACAGCAAATATAAAAACCAGAATGGTGTTTTCTGTTTTAAGGGTTTTATTGAGCTTCAAATTACCAAGTTTACAGTGTCTGTAAATTTCATTTATCCTGCCAAGTTACCCATGACAGTGATCACTCTGTAACTTTCTTTGTACTAGATAATGTGCCACTAAATATATGCCTACATTGAGCCAATGTAAGCATTGGCTCAAAATAAATGTAAGCTTAGCTCAAAATACTAAAAACATCCATTTGAGTGTGGACGATACCAAGTAGTTGTGTTGAGTGGAGCCAGATTGACCCTTCTGCCGTATTAGAAAGTTTATTAAAGTTTATACTTTTGCACTTTTGTCTTAAGTGTGTTCCATTAACCTGGCTAGAACCAGCTCTGGCTTCCCACTTTCAAAATGCATAAATCTCTACAGCCTACTCCAAAATAGTCATTTAGGTTGTCATTAGAGGCTGTTGGGTGGAGCAGCATGCCTTGAGAGCATCAATTAAGATACAATTACGGTGAATTTTCTAATTTTCATACTGGGGGAATATTTTTTGCACAAGACCCACAATACCCTGTCTAAACTACCGCCGAAAGTCTTACTTTTATAAACGGATGCTGATAAAGCTTTTCAAATGGTAGCACATTTTCACCAGAGACACCACATTTAAAGTAAACAATTTTATTGCATTGTTATATTCATACAATAATCACAAAACATCTCACATTGACAAAATAAGGTAGATATGTACAGCGCAGACAAAAGGCCATAATAAGGATGGTCATTCAATTGGCAGAAAGTAACATGAAAACTCAATGCATTAAAAGTTGGAGAATTTGTATACGAAAATTGATATTCGCTTTTATCAAAATGTAGAATTAACAAATAAATCTTAATATCTGGCTGCAGCTTTGGCAAAAGTTGTTCACAAAGTGAGTTTGATTTTCTCTTTGTGTGTTTTTGTACAGGGAGTTTGGGAAACGAGAAGGGCTGGGACCACAAGCAATTTTGAAGAATTGCTAAATCGGGACAAAATGATAATTAATTGTGGAAAAATGTTTAATTTGGTGAAAACTGAACTGAATTATGTGAAAAAAACTTTTCATTTGAGCCATGATATATATATATATATATATATGTATAACTCTAAGAATATATCCTTTCATATCTTTTACACCAGTTGCTCATCGCATGTTCACTGCTTTTTATGTTCAGAGCTGCAGCAGAGCTTCAGCCTGAGCTTTAATGATGATCGTTTTGAGCAGCTGTCTTTTTAGCAGCGTCCTTTAGATGACAATCTTTTCTCTGATATAACTTTATCTTCCTTTTGTTTTTCGTTTTCTCACAAGTGTTTAATAAAGGACTATTAAAGTTGCAGTGCATTAAAAATTGCACCTTGTTTCATCCATAAAAAAAACTCACAGTTAAAATACCAGATTAAAAGACTGGAGAAAAAAAACCTATCAATTCATATCAGTTTCTTGGTCGTTATTGATAATTATCAATAAAGCGATAAATGATCCCAGCTCTGAATATAAGTTCTAAAAGGGGAAAGTTGAAAGTTGTTTCTTAGTTTAGGTACAACAGCCAAGTTAAATTACAAAAAAGGACAAAATCAAAAGACAAATCAAAGTGATGTACAAAAAAATGAAACCGTAAAAAACATACTAAAGTGATTTCTAGTGCAGCCAAAGGGACAATTTCTCTGTTTTTTTGTTTTACATTTCTTGCTGTCATTCTGAGCACACTCTGCAATAACCAAGGCCAGATGTGCACAGGTAGGGTTTCTGTATCTTAGCTGCTGCTGAAATGTGCCTGTATTTGCAGTTCTGAACCATGTTCATTCTGAAGGCATCCTTGGTGAGCTTTAAACAGCACTACCTAAACCGAGCCCCAGTTTTCAGGCAATCAACCAAATGCATACTTGTCATCGACCACATGTCAAAAGACTGGTTGAACTAAACTTTGCTGGGGGTTTTTCTCGGTAATGTGTTGAGTCTGGGTGATAGTCAGAGAGGAAACAGCCCGAGAGTTGAGTTGTCTTCTGGGCCAGGATTAAGATGCAGCTGGTATTTGTAGTTTTAGAGGTCCGTGGTGCTAGCCATGGGGTTGGCTATGGTGATACTAGCGACATCTGGGCTTTTCTTCTTTCCTCTCTGCGCCAGCGCTGCTCCCAGTGGCTCAATGTACGCAGGTTGACCCATATTCTCCTCTTCTTCCTCAATGATCTACAAAAGTAAAGCATGCACTAATTTGTGATGCAAATAATATAGATGTATATGTAGCCCACCACTCAGAAGTTTGCAATTACAATTAACATTTTCGCCAAGAATCGCCAAGATCAGAATTAGCCATGATGGGAAATGGCCAAGATCCGAACTGGCCAGGGTGGGACTGGCCATGATCGGAATTGGACATTTTTTTGTCCGATTTTTCCAACTAATCATTTTGACTTTGTTTGATCTTTAGGGGGCTACAGAGTTCTATGCCAATGAAGTGAGACGGAGAATATTGTTACCAAAAACTTTCAAACTTCTGGAGTATGCTTTACAATATTCAAATCATATTATCATACATTATGTATATTAAAAAAACTGACTGAATACTTTTAAATGGTGGCATTTGATAAACCTGCATACACATACATATCACTGCTGTCATTTTAAAAACCAGTTGTTTTTTGTTTGTCCCTTTTGTTTGGGGCCGCCTCTTGCATAAGGCAGTTACTGTTCAGTGATTAAAATAATCATCAATTAGAATATCTGTTGGAAGAATCGGCTTAGTGCTCGCTTCACAATCGGAAGGATAAAGTCATGTCCAGCAGTCTGAACACTGTCCATAAGGGGGCAGCAATTTCACTCACATTGCTTTCGAGAGAGAGGAAAACCAGCAGGACCTCGCGAATGCACTATATTTATAACTTCAGATTTCACATCTGTGAAGTAAAATGAACTGTGTGCCGTTTTTTTATGACAGCGATGATACAAATTCATGTACAGACACAAAAACACACATGGACACACTATATAGAACTACAGTAAGCTCACGGAAGCTCATGAAAGATGCATATTCACTCACATATTTGTTACACGTACTGTATGCCAAGAACAACAAAGGAAAGAGGGAAAGCTAGTTAGCGTGCCTTTCTGCAGTAATACACCACTGCCATCAGCCAATTCTCTCAAATATGCATATAGAAATAGAACATAGATAGAGAGCAAAGATATTTTAGGATCTCTTTACCGTCATTGGCATTGTGTCTCTCTCATTCATGGTCAGGTCAATGTTGTAGTCCAGGGAATTTAGGCTAGAAACAGAACACACACAAGGAATCAGAATCTCACAGTGAAGCCTCGTCTTTAAAGGCGCCTTGGCACTTTCAGACAGCTTAGCGGAAGAAAGTACTGCATTCGGGATGAGATCATAACTGTGTACATTGTGTGATTCTGAGTGTTATGGGTGGGAAGGCACTCAAAGAACAAGGGGAGGTCAAGAGGTCACCAGGTTTACACCAAGTCCATAGCAAAATACATATTTGTCTAATATAAAATGTATGCACCCAGTGACAGGGTGCATACATATTTTGCCACTCCCAACTTTAGTCCAGTCACTAGTTTACCCAGATGGGAGGACGGTAGCCCAAAGGAACTGGGGGCACCATGGAGGTTAATCATATTTCAGTGATAAGGTGCTGCCCTGCAGAAACAGCATAGTTTGCCTACTGTTAAACAAGGGATTATCAAACTATTTCATCATGGCTATTTAGTCCATTTTAGACACATTCATTACAACACAAACCGAACTCTATACCCACTACGAAACCAAACGACTTAATTTTACCCCTTAAAATTACCTTATTTTTGAAAATTAAGGTAAAAAGTGCACAGATTAAGGCTGATTGAGGAGTAAAACTACTGAAATTTACCCCTTAAATAATGGAACCTCCTGAAGTAACGCCTTAAATTTAAGATTAAAGAGTTTCACACTCATATCTTAAATAAAATTTTAAGGCAAAATTAAGGTGTTGGTTTCACAAATTAACAGCCACTTAATTCAAATTCCTGGGTAAATTAATGTAGGGTGAAGCACATTTTAAGTACATTGTGTTTTGTAGTTAAATTACTGTATATTTATTTATCCCAGTTCTATATATCTCACCCGCTTTCTGTTATTTAAGTCTATACATCAACCAGCAAACCAGCACACTGCACTTTATTGCAGATATACGTTTTGCACACTGTACAGTTCTTGCTTCTTTTTGTTATGTGTGTAATATTACCTTAGTTGGGCCTTTTCAAATTTCTCTTTAATTTAATTTCAATTCAATTAAATTCATTTATTACTTTGTTGCACAGTTATACAGGTTGACTTGGGGCACATTTCACTAAATGTTGTACTACATTTGATAGATGTTTGAGTAGCTACCTCTCCCTGTCCACACTGGAGCCATCTTCATCGAAGCCCAGGTCAGTGGCTGAGTCGATGTTCAGGTTCAGCACCGGGTTTGCGCTGGAAAACATGCATGGCTTTATTTGAATGTACTGTGACATACAGTAATCAGAGCACTTTCTTTTAAAATTGTGGGATACACTCAAAAAAAAGAAATCACTATTCAAGGTGCGTTTTCATTCAGTCAAATGTGCTCAGCATGAAGCACAACTGCCATAATTGTATCAATTAAACATGCATTTTTTTGAGCGTTAGGAGAACAAGGTGGGGACTCAAGCCTCTATAACAGTTTTATACTCCATTGCGATGTTTACTACTGGTAACAGTCATAGAAAATCATTGGATCTTTGGTGCTACAGAGCACAGCATTGATACACTGGTGTCTACTGTCTACCAGACTGAGGGCAAAGGCGGGTAACTAGACAGAAATAAACCAAAGGTGCAGACTGAAAGTCGTAGAATGTCCGGTTGAGGAAGGTGGACTGGCTGAGAGTGTTGAGTCGAAAGTCCAGCTGGCTACAGGACCACAGAAATACAACAATTCATGATGAATAATGTAATTCTGCAGCAGCGGTGTGTTTTTGGTGTGTTGGCAGTGTGCAGGTGGTGTGTGGAGTGTGTGGGCCTCACCCCTCTCTGGTGTACTTGTTGGTGCCTGGAACTACAGGCCCTGCTTTCTGGCTCTCTGCTGCCACCATGGCGGCCGTATTCATGGCCTTGGCTGCCTTCAGTTTCCTCCTGTAACTGTTGGAGAGGATAACACACACACACACACACACACACACACACAGAAAACACATCAAACATCTTACATATAGTTACACCAGTTACTAATGACCACATAACAAGGGTTTTACACCAAACCTATATATTTACACTGACCAATAATCATTATTATTATTATTATTATTATTATTATTATTATTGTTATGTTTTGGTGATATAGTTCAGTATATAATATTTTTTTTCCTGTGATTGTACAGTTTCTTACTTTCTCCTAATGCACACAAGCGATATGGTCATGACGGTCAGAACGATCACCAGCGCTCCCACCAGGCCAATCATGATAAAGACCTCCAGCTTGTCCTCCTGCGGCTCGAACGTGCTGGTCAGCTGTAAAACAAACCAAATAACTGCACAAGGTCCTGCGCACCAAGTCACACAGGTAACTGTGGACATGACTTTCTACAAGTACATACACAAATCATTTACAGTACTGTTTAAAAATCTTGAGCTACCCCTCATTTCTTTTATCCCTGTCCTATCTGTGGCTTACTGAGTAGATTAAATGAAAGAAATGGGAAGAAATGTTTTACTGAAAGGCTGCAAAGTGCCTAAAGCTACAAGGAGCCTAGATATGGGAGTTCCAACCACTCAGCATTCAGCACCACCAGTATACTGATCACCGCCTGATCATCTGGAATCATCTGCTCTTGT
>JBBJLS010106602.1:0-19428 GCA_037577275.1 Bryconaethiops microstoma
TGGTGTGTATAAGGACTCTTATTGTGTAGTGTGGTGTGTGTAAGGACTCTTATTGGTGTAGTGTGGTGTGTATAAGGACTCGTATTGTGTAGTGTGGTGTGTATAAGGACTCTTATTGTGTAGTGTGGTGAGTTTAATCGAGCCCCACTTTCCAACCACACGTAGAAGATCAGAAGACCAACTTGAGAAAATGACATATATTTTTGTGTGTGTGTGTGTGTGTGTGTGTGTGTGTGTGTGTGTGTGTGTAGGGAGGTCTGAACATGCAGCAAAAGCTTCTGAAGACAAACAGAAGAGAGAAGAAGAGCAGCTGGAGGAGAAAGAGAAGGAAGGGTTCTTCTCTAAACTGAAGAAAATGTTCTCCTGAAGTTCTTAGCAGGTAGGAGCTTCCTGCACATCCCACTGTGGTCACACTGGAACTTTTAGAGCAGCTTTCTGTGTATCTGGGACAGTTTCCAGTCTGTGAAGGTGAGAGTGTTTCAGACATTTAATGATGATAATTTTCAATGCTTTTCCCAAAATCAGCCATCAGCAAGGACAGCCTGGAGGAGGCCAGCATCCAGCGGGACACCAGAGAGCTTTCTGTTGGTCTTCAGTCCGTGGAGCTCGTACCTCTTCATCCAGAAGCTCAGCAGGAACAGAGGACCAGAAATGGCATCAGGAGGAGCTTCAGCTGGTGAAGCTTCTCCTGATAACCGTCTAAGGAAGGACTGAAGTGAGGGCCTCAGCCGATGGTCCCCACGTGACGGGTTGAGTTCCGTTTACACAGGCTCATTTCTGTTCTGAAGGTTCTTTGATACTAGTCTGTTCCCGTGTGGTCAGACCCTGTACGGACCGGGTCAGAGGTGGTGTCATGATGTTCTGAACTCAATACCTGCAGTAGTTTGTTGTCAGTGTAAAATCACAGCTTCTCTCTATTCCGTGTCACGTGTTTTTCATCATTTGGCCAAGATACGTGATTTAAAACAGAATCAGATCTTGAATCAGTTTTTGGCCGATGTTTGTAAAAATTTTGGATTAAAATGCTTTCAGACAAAAAAAACATATAATTCAAATAAAATCAAATGATGTGGAAACAGCTTTTTATAGATTGTTATACCGGATTTATTCAGAAGTTTAACCACGGAAAACATGGTATTTATCTGCAAATGTTGGAACACAATTTCTGCTGAATTAACATAAGAAGTGCGACAATTTTCCACAAAACCCATACACACACACACACACACACACACACATATATGTGTGTGTGTGTGTGTGTGTGTGTGTGTATGTAACACTATGTTGTCATTTTATATTAATTGATATTGGAAATAATGTACATAAATTTGAATAATGTATTGGGATGTTTTCTCTTTAAGCAAATAACATTTGTTAATTACATTACACTTATAAAATTTGCCATTTACCACCTGAGTGAAATAGGAAGTGTCACAAATGTCTGAATGTTAGTCCTCAGATTCCTGTTAGGATTTCTGGAGCATCTGAAGAAACAAATTAGAGCTTAAAGAAAAGTTTTCTGCTAAATATGATCTGCAAAATAAATTTTGCTGCATACTGTATTGTGCAGCAGGGTGTGTGTATGTGTGTCTGTATCAGTCTGTGTGTATAGAAATACACACACACACACACACACACACACAGCAGAAGTATTGGAATCACCACCCCATCTTCTTTACTTTGTAATAAACAAATCACAGATGCCACAGAACAGTTCTTACTTAAACGCTGAACATTTTGACTTCTTGAAACCCCTCACACATTTATTTCAGAATAGTTTTGTGTGATATCTGTGATCTGTTTCTGTCTGTGTAGGACGACGTCTTCCTCCCGGTGAGTCCATCGTTCCTGCCAGGGGTTCGGATGCTCAGTTCATTGCCCCTTTCTGTTTTAGTTTTTGAAGTTGTGCTTTGTACTCGAAGTTTCTCTCTCTCACCAGCTCCTCATCCTCCTTTTTCTCGATCCTCTTTTGACTCTCCAGGTCCTGTAGGTTCTTTCTGAAGGAGTACATGCCTCCTCTTTTCTCACCGTCCTTTTCCGCAGTGAAAGAGTCTGATCCCGTGTCCCCGGTGCCGTCCTCTGTCCTCGGATGGTGGGTCATCGTCCTCGCGTGTTCCTTCTCCCTGTCCTTCATGTTTTTCTCCATTTCACTGATGAGCTGCTTCTTCTCCTCCACCTGCTGCTGCAGAGTCTGCAGAACTCCAATGTGGAGCACGATTTTTTCCTCCTTGGCCTCGATGTCCTTTGCCTTTTCCTGGATTCTCTTCATCAGAGCTTGTTTCTTGACCTCTGAAGCAGTCGCCCTAAGTTCTTCTTCCATCCCGTCGATTTCGTCCCGCAGCTTCCTGAGCAGTTCTTTGTTCTCTGCTATAATTCTCTCGCTGTTCTTTATGACTTCAGTCCGCTTCTCCACCCTCTTCTTCTGGAGCGAGATGGCTCCTCTGTAGTCCTGGGTTTGATCTTCGGTCAACTTTTCTGCCTTTTCCATCAATTCTTCCGGAGTCTTTTCACCCTTCAGCATCATCCTGTCCACCTTCTCTAGGAGCTCTGAAATCTGGGTGTGGTCAGTCTCGGCGATGTTAACCAGGTGGAACCATCCGCCACATTGATCCACAGTCTGCTGCAAAAGTCCTCCCTTCCGCAGGAAGCCCTCCGCGTTGGTCCCTTCCTGCTGGACCTGGTCTGCGTGAGTTATGAGCACCATCCTGTAGTCTGCTGAGACTCGACCGAGTGCGAGTTTCAGCCCTTGCTGGCGACCCTGAGGTTTTTTCTCATTCCATTCCAGCGGCACTACCACCAGGAATACGGCCAGCGTGTCACAGAGATCCTGCACCGCTTCTGTGATGGTCCTCATCACCTCCTGGTCTGTGGACTCCTTGCCAGTCAGGCCGGGCGTGTCGATCACAGTCACAGAATGTCCCCCCATCTTGCAGCTCTCAGTCTGGCAGGTAAGCGTTCTGGTTCCTGTTTTGAACGCCTCCTTGCCCAGGATGATGTTTCCTGTCGAACTCTTCCCGGAGCCCTTCGGACCGACCAGGACCAGCAGCAGCGTTTCAGCATCGTGACCTGCAGCCGGACGTACACGCCGGTTAAAAGTCAAGTCAAGTGGAGCTTTATTGTCATCCCAGCCATATACATGAAGTACTCGGTGAAGACGAAATATCAACGTACAACACAGCAGCACATTCAGACAGATCAAGAAGGAGGACTGCAGTATAACTAAACCTATATATATTCATATAGATCTCTGAAGGTACAAATACTTTACCTAAAAAATCAAATACTATGGGGGGACACAACAGGGAGACAATAATAATACAGTGTAAAATAAATAAAACAACTCCTACATACTTAGCCCAGAATTTCGGTAAATTTAGTATTTTCTTGGGTTTTACTGGGTTTATTTCGATTTTATTGTTTTTGTCTCTTGTGTGGCTTAGCAGTCATCACATAAGCACTTTCCTCCGGGATCAATAAAGTATTCTGATGCTGATCTTGATCCCTAGACACCCCTTAGCTGGACATTCTAGTGCCCCTGTTTCCTAGTATGATTGAATTCCGGGATATCTACTGAAATGATGCTTCTGCCTGATGGAACTTCCAGATCATTTCCAAACCCAAAGGTCAAGCATGACGGTCAGACGGCCCCTTTCTTGGCCGTTTTAAATCAGTGAAACGTGTTAGACCAGACACAGGTGTGGTTTGTTGCGTAAGAGTATCGAAACTCGGCCATCGAGGAGCGGAAAAAAAACCTCTAGTCGGCTCCATAATTATCGGTACCTCGAGAAAATAAAAAATATGAGGAAAAACTATACAGACTTTATTTTAAGTGAGCAATAAATGTTACAACTTGGGGGTTAAAAGTACCAACACATATAAAGAGTGTTGGCGTGTTGGGGCGCTATCAGGCCTCTGTTGATTAAGACTCGAACCTTGAATGTGGGATTTCATCCAGTTCCAGAGCCGCGATCCATGGCTTGCGTCCCGTGAAAGACCCTGCAGACCAGAGTTCTGGTTAGGACAAGCCTTCTGTGCCAAGTCACTTCAAACAAGAGGGAACAGCTCCACGTTTTGCACATCAGGGGCGTCTGTCTATGGTCCTGGAGGACCAGTGTCCGGCATAGTTTGGGGTTTCTCTGCTCGAACACACCTGGTTTAGCTTATCTGTTCATTCTGAGGAGGGGAACCACCAAAATGTAAGGACACCAGCCGTCCAAGACCAGAGTTCACACACATGTATAAATAACTAACAGCAGTGTGTACGAAGATACTGATATTTGGTGCCCAGTTTGGACTACAGTTGTGCCAAGGACTGTTTCCAGCACCTGCCGTGTAGTGGACTGGCCAGTAGGTGGACTGATACTACAGTATTGATCCTCACATAAAAATATTGTCTTTTCTTTAGTCAGCAAGCTGAGTGTCCATCCTTATATTAAACTTAATATGCTCTTGATTTAGAAAAAGGGAACCATGTACCAAACAAACGTGTAAGTCAGGAACCATGTAAGATAAAATTAACGCTGTGCAGTGCCAGGAAACTTATTTCACAGCACCAAATTATTAAAGAAGCTGATTATTTTCCCCAGTTTTCACTATTACTGGGGTTTTTTCCCCCAGCAAAACAGTTACATTTGAATACATTTGAAGTGGAGGTGGAAAATGTTTTATTTTGATTCTGTACTCAAGTATTATTTTGAACTTTACTTCAATTTTCAAAACTTTCATTTAGAATCTTTCTTTTTTGCGTTTTTTCTTTCTATACGTTCCTTAATTTGTCTATTATTTTGTTATATTTTCTATTTAAACATTCAGTCCAGTTCATATCAGTGTATGATGAAAGTGCTGCACTGATTTAAATAAACTAGCCCTGCCCTTCAGTCACCATTTCTCTCACATCCAAAACATCCGTTAGTCGTTGTATTAAAATGTATATTTTTCACTTTTATATACTTTTGAGTTTAGGGTGGTGATGGGTGTCCATTGAAAGTGAATACTGGTTTATTATATGGATTTTTTATTGGCTGCGTAAACAGCGATCAGCCCCACGCCCGAGACAAGGTAAACAATTTCAGGAACTAAAATACATCTGAAAAATATATCGTTCATCGTACAAAAGCATTTTCGAGGAGGAGGATGAATGGGATGGTAAAAAAATGATAATATAGCGACAATAATAATAATCATAGCAAAACATATTGATATGATTGCATTGCTTTGTTAGTGTTACTATCATAAATTAACTTGATGGTTGATATATATTTATTATCTGAGTAGTGTTTATTACTGATTACTCGCCTCCTTTTATTTAAGCTTTTAAAACCATGCACTTTCACAAAAGTGTCGTTTCTCTGTACCTTCTGTACGCCCGTTTAAAAACGTGGCTTTCGTGTTTGTAGCTGTTAGTGTATGTATTACTGCAGGAACAGTGGAGTTTTAACCCTTGTTTTCTAGAGACGGGTACGGGTCACGTATAAATGTATATGAATAAAAGACTCCTACCTGAGCGGGTTCCGATTTCGCCTGCGTTTGTCCCATGCTGGATCAGTTGCGAACACGTCCAGGAAGAAGCCACTTTCTTTTTCTCTGAAATAATGGCTTTTGACCTCAGCCTTATCACACAATCACCCATAAAATGAGTTTCAGCCTCATGATTTATGTCACTCAGGCTGGGAAATTCCAGGCATGACCATTTAAAACATTTATTTTATCGACACATGCTTTACTCCAAAAATGTGCAAAATTACGATCCATCGCTGAAATACAGTAGGATATGTTTTCATTTCACCCTTCCATGCCTTGGATTGTTGTATCACACAAACAGCTCAGAAGCACATTTTTCAGCAACTCCATTAATGTTCATTTCATCAGTTATTCAAGCCCACACCGTTTTTACTCAGTTAATGCTGTTTTTATTGAAAATGTTCGGTCTTTTTTCTGGATTTTTGTGAAATCCTGCTATGAAATTGAACTATATTTTAATATCCAGTTTTACATACTGAACATACAATTTTGGGAGCATTTCAGACGGAGACACGTTGTATTTCTAATACTCAACTAATACTAAAGAAAACAGGCCTGAGGAGGCAGAAGTTTTGGAAAAAGCCCGATAGTTGGAGTGCCCAAAGACATCTGTTTGTGCTCTGTCAGCGGTCAGGTACTGTTGTTATATTTTGCCCATACATCACAACATGCCCCCCCATCCCCCCCACCCCTGTCCCCAGGAGTCAGGTGGATAAAATGTCTACTTAGGTGGAATTAATTTCTCTCATTAGAGGAAATGTCGCTGTCTAGTTGTAACTTATCTTAGGACAGTGTGCCACAGTGCTGTGCGTGGAGACTGTATATATCACATTTCTCAAATGACTGAATTGTACACAAACCGAAAACTAGAGGAAAGGGTAGGATTTGCCACACCATGTGGCAAAATTAAATTTCTAACTCTGGCTAGCTTTTTATTAATCAGGCTTTGCATCATGGACAGCATGGGCATGGGCGGATTACATGGGTTGTTGCGAACTATGTTTCACTCAAACTATGAACACCCCCTCACCCCCGCCACCGATTCTGTACTGCCGCCCGCCCTGCCACACCCAAATCTACCAAAAAATTTGGACATTTTGGTTTTCAGTTCAATTAAGTCTTGTGACTTGTGTTAGTGGTGTTTGGCTTAGAATAGATTTCGAAATGCATTTTGACCAAATATTTTATTCATTTTTCAACTAGTTTGGGACACTGTTTGGGACATAGCAAATATGTTAGCGTTCAAATTAAGCACAAGTTTCATGACTTTGATTATGGGCCCCTACTGAATGTGTAGCATGTACAGTACAAAAAAAAAATTGTCTAAAAATTGCTCAAGAAAATGTTGCTTTATTGACTATTCACATCAAGTTGCTCTTTTCTCTCTTAATTTCTGTAGCTGTGCTTTGTACTCTACATTTCTTCCTCTCACCAGCTCCTCTTCCTCATCTCTCTTGCTCTTCATCTGGTCTTCCAGGTTCTGTAGGTTCTTCTTGACTGAATACATCCCTCCTGATGCCTCAGTAACCGCTTTTTTATTGCGGTCTTGCTCAGGAGGCCGTGACTCTGGATTTAGCGTTTTCTTCTGTGTCTGTATCTCTTGCTTTGGAACCTTGCGATGATGTGGTTCTTCGGTAGATGCTTCATGTTGTTCTTCTGGATTGGTACTGAGCTCATGGGTCTTTTTGTCATCCAGCAACATCTCGTCAAGTTTGTCCAGCAGACCCAACACCTGGGTGCTGTCCCACGTTTCAGTGTTAAACAGGTGGAACCATCCGCCACAGTGATCCACCGTAAGCTGCAGAAGTCTTCCCTTCTCCAGGATGCTGTCCTCCTCGAACTCGTCCTGCCAGACCTGGTCTGCGTGGGTAACGAGGACCATCGAGTGCTTCAGTGAAAGTGTGCCAAGCACGTGTCCGAGCATGTTTTGACCAGGATGTGCCTTTTTTGCATTCCATCCCATTGGCACTACCAACAGGAAGATGACCAGCGGTTCGAGGAGGCCTTGGCATGCGTTTGTGATGGCCTTCATGACTTCCTCATCGTGGTCCTGTCTTCCAGTGAGCCCGGGAGTGTCCACTACAGTCAGAGAACAGTCCCCTATGTTACAGCTGGCAGTCTGGCAGGTAAGGGTTTTGGTTCCCGTTTTAAAAGTCTCGCTGCCCAGGATGCTGTTTCCCGCCAAACTCTTCCCGGAGCCTCTCGGTCCGACCAGAACCAGCTTCAGGACTTTGCTCCTGCCGGCACTCTTTCCTGAACACACACACACAGAGCGAGTTGACTTTAGATCATCCAGGCTATCCTCACCACTACAGATAACACCGAGAAAATATAGATTTAACCTCCAGATATCGCAGATATGTAACTGTTGACCCTTTCGTAGAGCAATCAGGAGTTCCATCCGTGGCCAGCAGAGCGGACGTCGCTCTGTCCGGGTTGGAGGACCCCCTCCTTACCCCTTCCCCCTTCCCACTGATGCTTGCTGATGATATGCATTTGGCACATGGTAGCCTTCACCCTCCCAACACTGGTGGTATCGTGTGATTGAGGGAGTCCTAGATAGTGGGTGGAATTGGACTAAATTGTGGAGAAAATCGAAGACACTCCACCCAAGAAATGTAGACCCCTCAAGTGACCTAGAAATGACTGAAGTTCTTTTAAAAACACATGACTTATGAACAAACCAGCATACCATGGGACCTGCGTCTTTAGGTTGAGAGGTAGACAATTTTAAATGAGGAATATTTACAAGAAATCATACTCACAAACCTTTCCATTTCTGGGACTGGCCTCTTGTCATCTTTAACACAAAACAGTGAAAGTATTTATTTAAAACTTCTGGACTATGTCTCGTAGTGGGAATGGATATGACTGTCGCAAACACATGCATGCAAGAATTATGCTGTCATTCAGTGAAACTAAATGTCAGTTAACATGTTGGTTACTGGCAAACTGAATTGATCGTGAAATAGTTTTAAATGAAAATTAGCCAATGGCTCTAAAGCCAAGCACGAGAATTTATTTTTTTTTGCCTCTGCACCTGCTCCAGCCCACCAACCGACTATAATATTCTTCAAAATAATTTTTGTATTAGACATTTTGTAGAAATGTTCGAATTCATATGCAGAATGAGACTATATGTACCTAAATATGCATCAATTCACATAGTTAAAATAAAATCACAAAAATCTATCCAATCCTTTGGACGATGTTAGAATTAGAATGTTTGTTGACTTTTTACCGGGAATCTCATCGTTTTATTGTTCAATCATAACTATGCTGCGCTTTTATTATAATTATAATTGCTATAATAAATACTAAATACTAAATAATACTAATTATATAAAGACTATATTTCTTTTTTAAAAGTCATTTCAATTACAGTACAATTCCGGTTTTGAGTCATAAATTTCTGCCAAATCCTTCAGAAAGTGTTTAAGAATGTAGATGAGACTTCATGAAGGCGGGCGTTCTAGATGTTTGGTTCAGAATATGGAAAAACGCTGATTTTTTAAATTTGTGTGTGTGTGTGTGTATGTGTGTGTGTGTGTGTATATATATATATATATAATATAATTTCCCAGAAAATAAACTTACCGATGAGGCTTCAGATTTGGACTCCCCTTGTCCCATGCTGGAATGTTCTTATTGGGTCCAAACCAGCCACTTCCTTTTCTCTGAAGTAATGCCCTTTGATCTGGGCTCTTATCATCCAATCAGTCGTAAAACAGCAGCTTTAGACGGATTAGACAAGTGAGTCACACATGATTCTCTATGGTACATGGCCTGTTTGCCCAGAGACTTTATGTTTGATATATGTAAATGAGCTGCTTTCTGATTGGCTGCCCTGCATTGGGGATCATTGAAAAAAGCAGTCTGGGCTGAAGCAGTTCTAAATTGTGGTCTAATATTCAGCTTTTGTGACAAAAACAAAAGCATGTTTGTGAGAAAAAAAAGAACGTTTACTCCACGAGGATAGTTGAGCAGTAGTAGGGGTGGTGTGAACTTTCCCCAACACTTCCGTCAGCGAACACACCGGCCCTAAACTCATCTTTACAGTCCTGCTTTAGGTGAATAAAAAGGTACGTCTTGGTTAAAGTCCAGATAGAACACTCAGAGATGGAGACTTTGAAGCAGGATGGTAAGACCTTCCCAATCACTGTGTAGTATGTTTACGTACTTACACCCTGCCACGTGTGTCTAACCTGGCTTTTAGAGACCTGGGTCCTAAGATCAGACTTAAGGTCTATCTGTAGGTCATTATGGTCAGTCCTAGAGGTAGATGTCTACTAGTAAGAAGAGCATACTTCTGTTTTATTGAGTTACTGTTGTGTTGTCAGTTAGGTATAGTATCTAGTAGCATGCTTCTTCAGTATGAAGGTCCCGTTCGCAGCTGCCATTCGTTCATTTTGGGAGATTCCTGGTCAAAAATCCTGGGCCATACTGAAGGAACACCGTCTCAACTGACATCCTCTGCCAAGAAGTGAACCCTGATGCTGAATGGTGGTAACAGGTGTGAATAGGGCATGGTGACGGGACGCTGCTCCAGAGAGGAACCTGCAGGGCCTTTTCAGGAACAGCGGTCTCCTATTCATTAAGTTTTGGTTGGAAATTCTTAAACCCCCCACTCCCACCACGCCTGAAAAAAAATGAACCAATCAGGATTCACTTTTTCACTTTGGTATCTAGGTAGATTCAGCCTAGCGAGTGCTCTCATTGGCCAGGGCCTCAGACGCTAGTTTAGGCCTAGTGACCTTCAAGGTAAAATATATGCAGCCCTTTTCATCTCACCCCAAAAATGACACATGTGTCTGGGCTTCGTTCCACAGTTTGTGGAACCGTTTGGTGACAATAATGAGCCCTTCGTTCCTCAGCTGGACAGTCCAGTATTTACAGAAATGCCTGCCTTGGCCAATCAAATCAGTGGCAGTTCTCCTCAGTACAGTTCTGTCCTCACTAAGCCCCGGACAGTTAGTTATAAGCGTCTGCCAAATGATTGTAATGTAGTCACTTGACATACTGACATCTTTTGGGTATGATCTGATGTTTTGAAGGGTCTGTGGAAAAACAGTTGAGTGAAGAAGAGCAGGTTTCAGGAGGAGACAGAGCAAAAGCCCCCTGAGAGTAAGAACACACGACTTTTGCTGCTGTTACTAATGCTCATTTATTCATCATGTGCGACATTTATGGAATGAGTTGCCTTTGCACATTAGACAGGCCTCTTATTTATCCAATTTTTATCCACACACGCACATATGCATTAATATTATACACACACACACACACACACACACACACATATATTTTCCTGGAAGATGTGAAGGTGCTTAGGCTTCCCTGCTTTCCTGATGGGAACTACAAGATATTGTCACATGAACTTTGTAATTTTGTTAACACTGAAACCACCCTTTTGGTCTCTCCATGCCTGTAGTGAGCAGAGAGCTGGTTGTGGTGGTGTTGGGGGATCCGTCTGCTGCACAGAGAGGCCCGGAGAACATCCTTCTGGGCGAAGAGTCCATACCTAGCGCCAGCAGGACACCTGAGAGGAGATGTGAGGTGTTGGGTCGGCCGCTGTGCGTGATAAACATGTTAGGTTTGCTGCTCACAGCCCAGGCCGAGGAGACAGAGAGCCTGGCACTTCGCTCCCTAGATTCGTCCGTCCGTCCATGGGATCCACGCCTTCCTCCTACTTGTCTCAGTGGGGCAGCTGGGAGCAGGAGTTCAGAGCGTACTGCAGGACCTTCAGAGGGCATTCGGCCTCCAGGCTTTGGATTTCATCACCGATGGACCAGAGCAGAGAGAGAGCTTAGCTGGATTTCTGAAGGACAGTCAGGTGAGGAGACCTGTAGAAAGCAGCCAAGCGCGAGTTGTGACCTGCAGCTGTAGCATGGCTGACCAGGACGAGCTGGAAAAGCTGTTTGAGGAGGTGGATGCCCTTCCCAACCGCTACTACACCAGACGGATGTACCAGGATGCCTGGCTAAAGGCCTGGGAGGCTGAGATAGAGGACATAGCTGCCCGGCGGAAACAGATGGACGTGGAACACATCAGAGAACTGAAAAGCTTGAGGGATGAAAGAGACAGCAGGATAAAAAAAAAAAAGCTCAAGGGGTTAAATATGTTGCTTGCATGTTTTGATGCTGCCACATGATTCTTGGATATTGTCTCAGAGTTTCTGTAATTTTCCTAAATTGATAGTATATCTATAAAAGGTCTTTTTCTGATCTTTTACTGGTGTGAAACACAGTTACATTCCAGTGTTGTTGCTTTCCATCTGACTACTCATGAAACATTTGCACAATTTTTTGGATGTTAGAAATGTACCTTGTACCACAATTTTCCACATTTTTCCTTCTAGTTTAGAGGTTATATTCATAGTTTATGAAATATGCGTACCCTGGAGCCACGCCGTCTAGTCTCACTGTATGCGTGTATATGGCTAAGATGACAGTGAAGTTCACCTCGACTTTGACTTGACGATTGGAATCATTAAAGTGTTGCTTAAATGTGGTTGAGGTTGAGGTTCAGTTTCATGCAGATCTCCCATTATTCAAACGCTGGTTGAAATGGCGTTATAGATGTGATGTTACTGTCTCTGACTGACTGGTTTCTGATGGTGCCCTCTTTAGAACGGGAAACCCTGTGGACTGGAGGTGAGCTCCGTTTGGTGTTGCTTGGGATGACTGGAGCTGGGAAGACATCAACAGTGAAGGCTATCTTGGGTGAAGGGGCCTTCGTTGCATTAGAGAACAAGTCAGGGACCACCCGAGAATGCACCGTCCCCTCGGGCACGGTCAGTGGTAGATGTGTCACAGTGCTGGACACTCCTGGATTCCAGCACACGGTCAACAAAGACATGGAGCTTATAAAGAACATTAAAAGCAGCTGCGAACAGTTTCTAGCTCATGCAGTCCTTTTTGTGGTGCGACCAGACCGTGTGAGCGCGAAAGATCTTGAGGTATTGCAGATGACCAGCGAGGTGTTGGGTGAAGCTGTCCTGCAGTACTGCCTCAATGCGGTCAGTTGCATGGGCCAGACCTCAGGTGAGGGAGACACGGGGTGCCTCCTTGAAGGAGAGCAGATGTTGAAGTGCTGTGGAGACAGGTATCACCTTGTGGAGCTGCAGGACCGCACCCAGGTGTCCCGGCTGCTGGAGATGGTGGATGAGATGGTGCAGAATTGCGGAGGAGAGTTTTTTCATTTCATGGTTCATTTTATGGGCTCGTCTGTACATGTACAAAAGCTGGTCCATCTGTTTCTCTGCATCATTAGTTACCCCAGTGTACCCCTTTTATAAGAGGTCAGGACCCCTCGGACCGCCAGTGAGCAGGGCGCTGGATCATTCTCAGCACAGCTGTCACATCGACAGTATGCATAACACTGACATAACCGCATCATAAACGTGTCATGACACTTGTCATATGCTGTCATAATAAGTCATTACAGATTTGATCCCTTAATATAACATTCAAATTAGTATTACTAGTAATTGTCATGACAGTTGGTATAATGTTTGATGATCACATAAGTTAACTATATCATTTTTTGTCTTTTTTTTTTTTTTTTTACTTCTTTTTGATCTATAATTAAAATTTTACTTCATGTAAGAACCTGCTTTGTTTAACTCTTATGAAGAATGAGGGGGATGACCTGTAGCAGTCCAGCCACTAGGGGGCGCCATAAGACTAAATGTTGTGCTCTGTCAGCATTTTTTTAAAAACAGAAAATACACATTTCATTAGATTTAGACTCATCAGTATCTAAAATAGCAATAATAATAATTTGTACTGATTTATACTGCACTGTTATTTAAAAGCCTGTATCTTTCAACTGTCTTATTTTTCTCCCAGAGCTCCACTCACGTTTGAGTTTTACGTACCAAAAACAATCATCATTCGTTTGTACCTGACCATTTTTCAAGTTGCGTGTGTGTGTGTATGTATTATATACACAGCCCTGTCTTCTTTTGACTTGTAGGGGTCTCTAGTAGGTACTTGAAGGTTTTAGAAATGAACCATTTTATGTATTCTGATATGAGTCAAAACATTGTAAACTGATTTGAAATGTTTGTAGTGCTCAGATATAGTTCATAGTTCTCTTTTTTCATAGAAAGAGTAGCCTGTCCTCGTGTGAGTTGAAGTGACTGCCCACAGAGTTGAGAGACTCTTCACCAAGATGTTGCAGATAGTGGTTGGAGCTGGGCTTTTCAGGAAGGTGGATCTTCAGGACCAGGGTGGGACACCACTGCTTTAAATGATGCACAACAGTGACTTGTGTGTTTGTAGAGCCCCCTGCTGGAAAACCACCAGACTGCTGTATGTGCTGAGCAAATAAGTTCCAAAGCCACATCCTTCACATATGCAAAGAAATCCGGCTTCCGCATCAAATCACACCACTGTGTTGTAAAGACATGTTGAAGAACTGGTGAAGTCCCCCTTTAAGGATCTCTGCATGCTTTCTTCCCCTCCATGCTCACGTCTGGCCTTAGCGTCATAACCTGGTATTTTCTACTGATGTCATTAGACGGACTTTAATCATTCGGAGACGTAGTGGACGTGCTTTGTGGACTTCCAGGACTGAAAGACTCCTTTGTTCGGCTTTATTACGTCAAATAATCTACAGAACCTACACTGATGGTTCATTACGGTGGAAATGAGTTGTGTGTGTGTGTGTGTGTGCGTGCGTGCGTGTATATATGTGTGTGTGTGTGTGTGTGTGTGTGCGCGCGCGCGCGTGTGTGTGTGTGTGCGCGTGTGTATATGTGTGTGTGTGTGTGTGTGTGCGTGTGTATATGTGTGTGTGTGTGTATGTGTGTCTGTGTGTGTCTGTGGGTCTGTGTGTATGTGGGTTTTGGGGTGTGTTAGGGTGTGTAATACAGTGGTTCCTCCTTGGCAGTCGCCCAAGGCAGCACAGTCTCACAGACACACACACACACACACACACACACACACACACACACACGCCCAGCACACAGTCTGATATATATCTCTCCCCTGCCTAATGACAGGTTTTCCACAGGAACCGCAGGACTCTGATCAAGGCAACAAATTACCGCCCCACCGTCATTCCCACCAACCCAAAGTGTGTGTGTGTGTGTGTGTGTGTGTGTGAGAGAGAGAGAGAAAGAGCAAGACATAAAAAAAGTTTTCCGACTTAAATTTTAAGCGTGTTCCACACACTATGGTTTAAGAAGACCAAGCGTAAAGGAAAACCTCATGAAAGACGTTCTTCACAGTAGAAAATGGTGCCTCTTCTTACTTAAATATTAATTTTATGAAAGACTAACAGTCTGGCTGAGATTCCGTCATCAAGAAAATCAGCATTTTCTTACAAAGATGCACCAGAACATACCAGAAACGTTGCTTATACTCTGATATGCTGTGGGGTAGGTAGGACTTTATGGACCTCACTGCAAAAAATAAAAATAAAAAAATGGATCCCCCTTTTTTAAAAGTGGAATTAAACCAATTGTTCAGAATTTTTTCATAAATGGTGGACAAAGTGGCTTGATGTGAAATGTCGAAGTCTAGAGAAGAGCACAGACTCAGATGTTAAGAGGTTAATATCTAAGGTCTACATTACGGTGATTGTGATTGTATAAAATGGTTATAAATGCACTGCGTCATGCCTGAGACATTGTTTTAAAGCAATTTTGAAAACATTTTGGCCTAAAACAGTTGAATCTCCATTCATACTGTAGGGACCCATGAGGCTGTTGAGAGTCAAAATAGTCTCCAAAGAAAACCGGCATCACATAGAACTCTGAAGACACTGGTGGGTTTGGATACTTAATAAAATGGCTGTATTTGTGTTATAGTGTTGTGTTCTAATGACTGAAATGTACAGAAATGCTGAAAAATCAGCAGAATTCCCCTTTAAGCCATAACTACGTTAGATAAACAGGGTCCAGTGAACACAGTAGGAGGCCCTGTAGCAATCCAGCTCTACTTCCGCTACTTCTTAGTGTATCAAAGGTGTAGAACGCAACAGAGCTCCCTCACTTGTTGGAATGGATGAGTAAAATCTGAATAAAATGTAATTAAATCAATTACAAGGAAAGGCTTAGGAGGGTTTAATAAATGAGCTGCACTCAAATTCAGGCTCTCTGGCCTGTCCCGCTTTCTCTCTCAGAGTTTGGGGTCGGGTACTACCCCCCCCTTAAAAAGGCCCTCTCTTCTGAAGCACTGTGAATGAATAGGCTTTAACAGTACTGAATGCGTTTGAATGGAGGGGCTCTGAGTTACAGGTGTGCACCTCAGCAGCTGGCCAAATCCTCTGACCCCCAGCAGTCCCTGTGGTGCAGGTGAGTGAGATTATCTGCAGAGGCCAGGTATTTAAGGGGGGGTGACCGCCGGGTTAACGGCTGGCCATAAAAACGTAAGCCTTTAATACGGGGCTGTATATGCAGGAGACACCCGTACCAGCCCAGCCCCGGAGCGATCCCACAGCCGTTCACAGCGCTGACCCAGAATGAGCTAACACAGGCCTTCTGGTCAGCTTTACTGCAAAATACACTCACAGAGGCTGAGAGAACCTGTCATCGGACGACATGACGGATGGACAGATGGAATTCAAACTATCTATACAGGTACGTTGCACAGCTAGCATCTCTCATATATATATACACATAAAGATATATATATATATATATGTATTTAGATAACAGCTTCCACTCTTCTTGAAAGGCTTTCCACAAGATTTTGTAGTTTCTGTTGGAATCTGTGTCCATTCATTCTGTAGATCATTTATGAGATCAGACACTGATGTTGGACGAGAAGGTCTGGATCACAATCTCCGTTCCAGTTGGTCCCAAATGTGCTGACTGGGGTTGAGGTCAGGGCCCTGTGTGGCCAGTGTGATGTGGCATTCACCACATAAACAATTCCTCCGGGATAAATAAAGTTTTCTGGTTCTGATTCTGAAACACAGTCATGCTGGAATAAAAAAGGTTCTTGTCAAAACTGTGTCCACAAAGTTGGAAGCATGGTGCTGTCCAAAATGTCTTGGTCTGCTGAAGCATTAAGATGGTCTTTCACAGGAAATAAGGGGTCTAGCCCAAACCCTGAAAAACAGGAGTGTCCCAATACTTTTGTTCATATAGTGTATACATACACTATATCAACAAATAGCCATCTCCAGTAGTCTTGGTGCAGGCCGCTGGTTAAGGGAACACGCTGGCTGTTTCAGAGCTCGATGAATAACATTTGTGTTTTTGCTGGACGATACCTGGGCGTGTACAGTTATGAGACTGAGGACTTGTCAATCAACTATGAAATGTGAACTTTGCATGTGACCTCCCTCATCCAAAACCACCCCATCCATCGTTTCATCTCTTCATCAGCTTCATCTTTTTCTCAGAGCTGTGAGAATGGGCTCTTCAAAGCTTTCCGACAGGATCTGTGTTTTCAGACGTCAGGCCTTTGAGGTTCCCCGAGCTCTTACACCGGGGACGCATTCATATCGTGCGATAAAATCCGAACTGGATGTTACAGCGGCCGCGGTTTCCCTGATGGCTGCTTAAACCAGCAGAGAGGGAGGGAGCGTTCCAGGCCAGAAGAAACCCAACAGAGAGAGGCTTTGCCAGACCACCCACCAACACACACACACACACACACACACACACACACACAGGACTAAGAGCTTACACAGATTCATCAGTTTATATGGTTGAGGGCCTGGTCATGGGGGAATTTTCTTGCTCGAGATGGTGTCTTCTGTTCATTTGGGTGGGAATTTAAAAAACGAATCCCTTGTCCTTAAGACCAGGCATCCACGAGACTTCAGATGATGTAAACAAAGATCAGCAACAGGGTGTGATCTTGTACAGCGGCGATACTCATCGAGAATTACAGCCAGACGACCGTCGCTGCTTTGGTTCAGTTTTCATCTTCAACCCTTTCACTTCTTTGTGACGCCCGCGTTTTAATACCTTTAGCACCTGAAAACACCTCAGAACCTGGACATTTGTGGTAATGACGGACTCATACGTAAAGTATGAATCATGCATGAGAATGTGTTCCTCACACAAGCAGTCCTAATCCCACGTGGTGCCGGAGGAATGCTGAGCTATTTGTGTGCGGCTTTGGTCAGGTTCAGGTCATTTTGCTTGAATACTTGCTCAGGTCTGGTTAAAGTTCATGTCTAGGCTATTCAATCATTGATCTATTAATTTTCAGGACAACTTTTTGATGCCCTGATGATAATGACCATCAGCGTTGCAAGGTACGTCGACACACGCTACTATAAGGAATGTGAACTTTTATTAGGTTTTGGTTGGTGGGGGTTGGGTTTGGGTCAAGATTCAGATGCAGATCAGTTGAGTTGAGACAGAACATTGTCTGGCTGAGGTCAAGTTGTGATGTTATTTTGCTGAAAATGTTTAATGGTAAGTGATAAAGAAATTGCAGCTGGCCAGAATTTCAGATATGAAATTGCCATTAAACCAAAAGCGGTGGTAACACAAAACATTAGACTATTTCTGGCCTAACTAGTGATTATGGCAGTGACTTGACAACTGGTCGAACTGTTTTATGTCGGGAAAGGCTAAGACTGGGACTCAGACGCTAATGAGTGTGATCTGTAACGACTCTCAGGGTTAAGGGAAGGGTTGGGGATAGGTGGGTAAAGTGTAAGATGGATGTTCATTGTCAATCTTTATATTTTAAAATGTGATAAAACGCCTTATTACATCTGATGTACATTCAAACCTCATCAGACAGGATTTTGTTGGGTTATAGTTGGTTTTACAGGGAATTTTGTTGGGCTTCAGGGTGGTTCGGAGAGATTTTTGCAGTCAAGTTTTGACAGAATTTTGAGTTGGGAAGAAATTTTGTCATGTTACAGTCAGACGTTTTTTGGGCGACACATTTGGGTTTAGAAAGAATTTTGATAGACTGCAGAGAATTTTTTTTTTTGTTGGATAGTACTGCATGAAATTAACATATATACTGAAGACTCAACCTAGCAATAATGGCTTTGATTCTCTCCAGAAGATGATAACCTCAAGTGCCACAAAGAGGAACAAGCAACAACAATATGAGAGCAAAATGCAAAGAGGTGGGCCATTGAGAAGACCACTGGAAAAATGAAGTTGAAAAAAGGAACTCAAAGAAGTTAAATGGATTTATTAATGGCTCAACCAATAATTTGATGTTATGCTCATGGAATAATTGAAAAGAAAGAACAATTGAGAGCACAGGGGCAACTTTTATGAAAACGGAGAGATGAAGGACAATAGTGGAGATGCAGACGGGACATTTTTTGCTTGCAGGCACACATCTGGTCAGAGATTAGATAAGAGGCTGCACTGAGATGTGCTCTACTGCTTTACTGTTCGCTTCCCTCTCTAAAGTCCAGTGGACACTCAGGCCTCATCTGCTGTCCAGCCTTGTGGAAACCACCCACCTGTAAACCCAACTTAACCTTTACCTCGGCCTGGTGTACCCGTTCCCCCTTTGTCTATCACTTAACCCACCTGTCCTCCGTCCCGTCCAAGTGTTGCCCTACCACAACACAATATAATTAAGGTATCTACCCTCATTCCACCCATCTACCCTAAAAAACACTGTCAAAAGCATGCCAAGGCAGCAGGTGGCGATATAACCTTAAACCGTATAGCACTGATGACCAATCAGAAGCCTTGGAGGGGGACATCATTACCAGAGACAGCGTCTGTGTTGAGTAGCATCCGAAGCCGACTCTGACATCTACGTCCGTCATACTGGAAGGACAGAAACTCTACGTCTGAGTATAACATGTCAAAACTCCTAACGAGGTTGAGAGCAGTAGTACTTTACAGGTCGGGCATTGAAGATGAAGTGAAGTTAAAGTGGTCATACTAGAACACACCACAGCACACAGTGTGAACAGCACGAAATTCCTCCTCTGCATTTAACCCATTCACCAAGT
>JBBJLS010106611.1:0-19427 GCA_037577275.1 Bryconaethiops microstoma
CTTCAGCACCACCACTGGGTTCCTGAGCAAGACCCTTAACCCCAAGTTGCTCCAGGGAAACTGTCCCCTGTAGTTAGAGAATGGAAGTCGCTTTGGATAAAAGCGTCTGATAAATGCCGTAAATGTAAATGCAAGTATATAGAGAAAAGAGAAGCGGACCAAATACCGAGCCCTGTGGGACAGCAGTGGACAATCTTCACAGGGAAGACTGGGAGTCATGCCATGCTACCTGCTACCAAGGTAGGTATCCCAAGGCTGGAGAGAGAGTAGCTGTTCTGATGGTTAACCATGTCTAAGGATGCAGAAAGGTCAAGAAGAATCAGAGCAGAAGACAGGCTGGCTGGTCTAGCCGCATGAAGTCCTTCTGAGACGGCTACTAGTGCAGTTTCAGTAGGGTGCACAGCCTTGAACCTGAACTGGTGAGGGTCCTATAGCCTATTTTGAGAAAGATAGATGAGATGGTTATAAACGGCATGCTTCAGGATTTTGGAAAGGAAGGAAAGAGGTACTGGTATGTAGTTGTTGACATGACTTTCTACACAATTGGTGTGACCACTACAGATGGGACATATGCAGGATTAGATCCGAGGATATCATCTGGAACGTACTCGACAGCATAGGGTCAAGCGGAGAGCTGAAGATCTGGAGCAATGGTGAGAAGCCAAGAAACTGGGCTATATTGACTGGCTCTGGCTGGCAGGCAGCTTGATTGGCAGGAAAGATATACTAATGTCAATCTACTCATCGAAGAACATGGCGAAGTCTTCTGGTGAGAGAGCTGGAAAATGGAGATAGAGATTTAAGAAGAGACAAAGAGCTTGTGACGGTTGGATGCAGATTCTTCAAACTTGGTTCTGTAGAAGGAAGACTTTGCAGAAGTTGAATCATTGGCAAATTACAATAAAAGAGCAATAAGTGATAAGAGCACTGTCACGAAGCATTTTCCTCTATGTTCTTTTGGCTGCTCTCAGTTCCCTTCGGTTACTTTGCAGGACCTCAGAAAGCCATGGGGCCAGGAGAGAGACACGCTTCGGTCTGTAAGACATGGGGCAGAGTAGATTAATCGAGCTGTGGAGAGGAGAGAAGGTAATTGGTAGCTGATTCAACTGAAGATAGACAGGCGTTAGTGGTGTTAGGAAGAGATAAGGAAAAATAGAGGAGGGGAGAGAGAACAGAGATAGAGAGGATAGATTTCTATGGGTAGTTGTAGGTGTTACACGTGGGTGTTGAGACAAGGAGGTCTGAAGAGGAAATATGAGAGATAGATGATGGTCAGAGACATGTAGAGTGGACAATATATTGAACATAGGAAGTGATCTGGTGGATGTCAAGTATGTTGCCTGCTTTGTGGGTCTGAGGAGACTCCGGGAGTGACAGGCCGAAGGATGATAGGAGCATCGTCATCAATTTGTCACCTGGAAGATTAAAGTCCCAGAGGAGGATGAGTGGAGAGTCATGAACTGGAAATGAGCTCAGGAGGACGTCGAGTTCATCAATCAAGTTAACCAGAAGGCCAGGTGGGCGATAAAGGACGATGTGGAGCTTAGTTGGATATGTTGGATGTAGTAACAGAATGGAATTCAAAGGATGAGATGTTGAGCTGGTAAAAACTGAGAGGAGGAAAAAATCCATCTACGTGAGAGAAGCAAACCTGTTCCCCCTCCTCTAGTGAGAGGAGTGAGAGGAGGACATGGCAGAGGAGCGAGGAGCGGGAGTAGAGGAGCTACCCGGTGTGATCCACGTCTCTGTGAAGGCTAGGAAGTGGAATGAGTGGAGATACGCCAGTCAAGAGATAAAGTCAGCTTTCTCGATGCAAGATTGGAAATTCAACAGACCACCATGAACCAGATGGCTGTGGAGAAAAAAGCAGCTGAGAGAGGTTCCTGTGATTTCTCCCACGCCGTTGCAGAATGTATCTTCTCGGCCTGTAAGATATGTGAACAGGTATACAGTGCATCCGGAAAGTATTCACAGTGCTCCACTTTTTTTCACAATATCCTATGTTTCAGCCTTATTCCCAAATAGATTATATTAATCTTTTACCTCAAAATTCTACTCACAATACCCCATAAAGACAAAGTGAAAAAGTTTGTTTGAAATGTTTGCAAATTTATAAAAAATAAAACACTTGCATAAGTATTCAGTATTTTTCAGCAGCAGGAACTGGGAGACTACTCAGCATCAAGAGAAAGATGAATGTAGCAATGTACAGAGACATCCTTGATGATAACCTGCTTTAGAGCGTTCTGGGCTTCGGACTAGGGTGAAAATTCATCTTCCAACAGGACAAGGACCCTAAGCACACATCCAAGATAACAAAGCAGTGGCTTCAGGACAAATCTGTAAATGTCCTTCAGTGGCCGAGCCAGAGCCCAGATTTAAACCCAATTGAACATCTCTGGAGACCTGATGGAGCTTGAGAGGTTCTGCAAAGAAGAATCAACTGCCCAAAAATAGGTGTACCAAGCTTGTAGCATCATACTCAAAAAGACTTGAGGCTGTAATTGCTGCCAAAGGTGCTTCGACAATGTATTTAGCAAACGCTGTGAATACATGCAATTTAAAAAAAAAAAAAAAATTCAAAATTTTCTAAGAAAGTTTTTAAACTTTGTCCTTGTGGGATATTATGTGTAGAATCTTAAGGTAAAAGATTAGTTGAATCTATTTGGGAATAAGGCTCCAACATAGGATATTGTGTAAAAGTGGAGCACTGTGAATACTTTCTGAATGCACTGTAGGGGTGAGGGACATTTTCTGTAGTGTTAACAAAAAAAAGAAAGTAAAACAGGAGAATAAAATAGGGTAGCAAGGAAAAGATATTTAGCTGAGTGAAGATGAAAGTATGAGGATCCCTCTCCCTGAAACTGCAACTAAGTGTTTCACCTTAAATACTTGTGGGTGAGTGTAAGCAATGCCCACCAATTACCTCTGGCCTCCCTAACACCAGGTGAGAATTATTTAGCTCTTCAGATTGAAGCTAACCCCACCAGGAATGAGGGCAACCAGCAAACAAACAAAAAGCACACCACAGACAAAGTAGTAATCTGGAAAAAAAAAAGGAAGTCTAAATGGACAGCAAAAACAGCAGCACAACAGTTAAGCAATAGAATAAAACTCAAGCTAGCTGACCAGATAAAGAAACAGCCAAGTATGCGCCACAAGCACAGACTCAATCTTGACCGGAGTGTTTCTCCTCAAATTCTCGTGGGTGAGTGTAAGCCACTCCCTCTAATTACCTCTGGCCTCCCTAACAACAGGTGAGAATTATCTAGCTGACCGCAGAGAAGCTATTGAAGCTTTTGTCCACCAGGGACAAAAGCAGCCGACAAGCAAACAAAAAGCACACCACAAAAAAGTAATCTAGAACAAAGGAAGTCCAAGTGGACAGCAAATATTCACACTGTGTACTGGTGGTGTGTTCACGTATCATGTATGACTTCCCTTCAACAGAGGAATACTTTTACAAAAGTCGCTCACAGTAGGCGATCTGATTTGATCAGCTATTGTATGAGGTGGAGAAGATAACTGCCTCTTTTCCAAATGAACTGTCATGTGCGGAGAAATTCTAGCAGGGTATACTTTGGTATAAAGCTTTAACTGATTAGCTGATTAACTTTTTATAAAAGTTTCACACTCCCTCTGTCTGATGCGCTTACAGGTGCAACGCTAGTTTGCGGAAGCTGAACGCTCAGGGTCAAATGCCGTACGATGTGGCAGAGTCCATAGACTGCAGCTCAATGATGTTCTTAATGACATCTCAAAGGGGCCAGGGCCTGACCCATACCCTCGCCAACACCAGGAGCACATCTGGACCACACTCATAGGTTTTGTCTACACAGCAATACAACAAAAGAGCCTCTCAAACCATTAGAAACCATAGTTTATTGTTCCTGTGCCTTCAAGACCGATACATGTAAATGATCTTTTATGATTTACTGTGCTGTGACTCATTCAAATAGTAGCCCAGACTGAAAAACCTCTTACCTTCACAAAAATGTAGTGCTGATACACTTGAAGCCGCAGTTCCACAGCATTTCAAAACTCCAGCACACTTTGTCAAATTCATATAAAAAAAAAAATATTGAGTTCCTATATTTCTCACATTTTAAGGATAAAAGTATTGGCCAATGATTTGAGGTCGATTAAATGTTTTAAAATTGTGTGTTTAATCAGGTTTGCAAAAAATAAGGACACCCAAACGAAAGTGTTGAAATGTTTAATCTTAAGCCGTGCCACAGTTTACCCTAGTACCAAGTAGATTTTAGCTGGTTTGTCTCTTTGTTCATTAGGTGTCCCTAATTTGCAACAGTCTCAAAAACTTGGTCATGAACCCTTTCCAAAACAATTTAAAGAAAAGCCTTTCTTACAAAAATGCTGTAGATTGAATGTGAATGTGTTGGTTTTACTGGTATCACAAAAATCAATATGGTTTTGCAGCCTAGTTTCCATAGATGGACTTGTAGACAGGGAAGTAAATGGTACACTTTGAAACTTATATTTTATATTCACATACTGCATTATGCAACATCTTTTTTGATCAAACAGGGAAATCTATGGCAGCTATGGATCTATTTTAAAAATAAGAGCACAACAAAATTGGCCCATTTTGCCTGAGAAAAGAAACTCACATAAGTAAAAGACCTTTTTGCAAAGCACTATTCCTTCATTATATTTTTTGTACAGTGGCAACAAAGAGAGAAGTCATATGAATCATCTTGAACTGCCATGATGTGAATTTCACCTATAGGTCTACACAAAAACATGAGCAAGATAGATTATTCTTTGCAAGTAAGAAACCTTGTTAGAATGACATTCACAACATATTCAAAAAAGGCTCCAAATGCAAAGGTGCTTTAATCAGGTTAAACCTTAATTGCTGGCCTACAGGGAACAAAAGCAACTATGGCAGTTAAACCGTTTCTTTGTTTTTACAGTAGCAGTAAGGAGGTCTCAGTTGAGCAGGTCTGGCCCAAATAGTACTTCACATGCTTTGAATATTTGTTGGTATTTCTGAATGATAAAAAAAAAAAATCACCAAAAATTTCTGTACTTTTAAGTTTTTTTTCTTTCCTGCACTTCAAAATATACCCCTTAGGTGGCAGTATTTTGATAATCTGCTGCCTATGTGCCATATTTTGCTGTAGAAGAAATGAATGTTGCCTCTTTTTCAAGTACAGCCTCATGTAAGCCTCTTAGTTTTATAAAATATTATTAATCATGTGGTGATTTAAAAAAAATGAAGCTTTTATACTACACATACTCAAATACCAACAAAACTAGTGAATACTCAAATTCAAATTATTCGGGTAAGTCTTAAAGTTAAGGTTAACATTGTTTTGGTTGAGTTAAAATTATGTCTAACAGAACCAGTCGATTGTTAAACAGTGAATTTAGCTTTGTAGTAAAATGCTCCTGTTATAGGTTTGTAATCCTGATGTGACACAGGAATCTGTGATGAAGGATGCACAATGATACTCATGTCGATCAGCAGATAACATTAAAAACATTCAGAAAAATGTGTACTTTGGGCCAATATTTCAAACCAGTTTATGATGTCATTATTATTAGGGCTACTGTGCAGAAAAGTGTAAGTGTATAAAAATGTACCCCCGATAACGCCCATATCCATGCATCCCTACAGTGATGTACCCCATGCAACAAAAAGTGTACACTTGTATGTGAAACCTTGGGGTATCTTGGCCAAATGACATGTCCTGTTAATTTGGGATGCAAATGCAACATATCCTCTATAGGGAAATTTTTTTACAAAATTTAACACATTAAAAATGTACCATTGAATAAAAAGTGCCCATTTTTGCACAAGCCACATTTCAAGTTTTTTTTTATTTTTTAAATGTGTTACATTTAGCACAAACAGTAATTCTACAAAAAAGTGGATGTGTATTTTATGTATAGGACATGGACTTGATTCTTCTTAAAAAAATTAACAGAACATAAATTGACTGGGGGTCGCTCAGGACCATAATAGGTGGACAGGGAGCACTTTAGATCACAAACTCCCTCACCAGCATGACACAAATATGACAACATTCAGTACACCCCAATGGCACCACACACAATGCAACATACTATCTCTCTCAGTGCTAAAATAATGAAGATTGAGCATTTACAGATGCCATTTACTTCATTGGGCTTCTTCAGTGTCAATAATAACTGGGGATATATCCAGCCGTTCAATCAGACACAGCAGGCAGCTCAGCGGCGCAGCCGCAGAAAGAAGGCATGGCGACACTCTTTGCTGTCTACTGGGTAATATTTGTCGTAGAAGTCTAAGATGTACTCCTCTGTTTTAAAGCCGAGCTTCTGGTACAGCAGCATAGCTGGATTACTGGCTGACACATGCAAAGTCACATCCTTCCCCATACAGGTCTGTTAGAGAGAAAGAGAGAGAGAAAGGGAATTAAGAAGCTATGCAATTGCAGAATGGTGTGTTGCCTCAAATTTCAGAATGGATCACCTGAATGAGATGGTAGATCATGAAGGTGGCAATGCCAGCCCTCCTCCACTCTGGATGTACCAGCAGGAAGGAGATATAAGCTTCGTTATACTTCACGTCTGGCACCATGAAGCCAAAGCCAATCACCACTTTCTTATAAAGCACCACCACACTGAAGTCTGGGTACTGCAGGCACTCGGACAGGTCCACGCCTGAAACACACACACACCACAGAAAGACTTGAACATTCAATAACCGATCTGTTTGATCGGTCTGTTTGCCATAGCTTTATTACAGAATTTTTTGCATGCTATTTGCTCTTACTACTAATTTCTGCATATCTATACTTGACTAGTACCATGACTGCCACTGCATGGAGATACCCTGCTAAAGAGTGGAGAAACAAGGAGAAAATCGGAGCCAGATGTTCGGATAAGCATAGGCGTGTTGTGCACAGACCTTGATGCATGCATATTTTTCCCTCATAACGCATCTGAAATGATTTTTAATAAATTAGTTTTTTTCCCATTAAATCATTCCACATTAAAACAGTCTTGTTCTGTTGGCAAGTGTTCTTTCATGAAAAATTATTACGTTCTTTCTGCCAGCATCTAGCTGCAAATGCGCACCGGAAAAAGAAATTTCCAAACAAAACATAGGCAGCTTTATCATACATAGTATCTATGTTTTATGCCTGCAACTGGTGCAAAAAGCTTAGCACACTAACTCTTTAGTGACTATAATGATACAGTAATATAATCACCATGAGGTCTTTTGAGCATTTATGCCCTCACCATGCAGTGTTTTTTTTTTTTTGTTTTTTTTTTTTAGATCTGAGCCGGCATGCCCAGGCCTTATATTGCTTGTTAAGAAAACGGTGTTTGTTAACACTTCTTGAGATGCTCACCAGGCCAGAACATGTCGTGGCACATGGAGTTAACGGATGGAATGTGGTTGGGCCGCACATAGCAGTAGTCTATAGGTGCATCGGGCTCCGGGACCCAGGACAAGTCGTTCCTGTGAGGGTATGCACGGATCTCCGCCATCAAGCTCATCTTCAGCGGCTTTGTCTCATAGTCTCTCCTGTGCACACATTACAAAGCCAACTCAGCTTAATTGAAATATTTATAGGTTGCTACAAAAAATGACAAAAAAAAAACAGTTCAGCTTGTTTAGCTGCTGCTAGATCCTTAATGAGTTAAATGTGGCAATGTGACATTCTGTACCTTATATAAGGTTTGAGAGTTCTGGATGTGTAAGGGCTCTTGATTCCCTGGTCTATGCAGGCATCAGAGCCCATAAGTCTGTGCCAGAAGGAGACGTTGGACTGGTAGAATCCTTTCCTGCTGGAGGATGTGACCTGTAACCCAAAATAATCACATGAAAAAAATCCACACACTGTAAACAGCACTAGCAGCCAGTCTTAAGATTAATTGATAATTGTGAAAGAAGGGTAAATTGCTACCTAACAAACAGCCACAAAGGGTTAGCCATCTTGTCAACCAGCCACCTTTGCAATCTCTGATCATTTGACAACTGTTTGACAAGAACTTGATTCATATGACCTGTTTCATGTGTTTTCATGATAATGTGATAAAGAAAGAAATAAAGATCAATGAACAGGCAGACTGAGCATCTGAGCTACCTATCGTAGGTCTATAAGGAAAAATGATAAAGCTCACAACCTCAGAGTAGGATGGAGGACAAGCTGTTCCTTAGTTTTAAGTCAGTTTTGTTTAAGGTTTGTGGGATTTGATCTGGCCAAGAGACGTTAATTTAATACTATTCAATAAAACATAAACCAATGCAGCTGTAAAATTTCAAGCTGGTTTTCCAGCTCCTGTATTTTTCTCTTCAATGCTTCATTCTCGTTTGCCAACTAATCTGCTATTACGTAATCGCTATATCAAGCACTGTACTTCCATCTCGGAGTGAAAATCAGATGCTGCAAAGTTCTGGGAAAGGCCTGTGTTCCCAAAAAATATAAAACCTGGTGCAGGTATAATAATTCCAGGGGAATAGAGACGGTACAACTTCTTTTGATTCTTTGTCCCCCAGCTATCAAAACATCAGCCCTCTGAAAATACTTTTCAGCTGCTTTAGAAAAATATTTTTAGCCATTTTGTCCTGTTTCCTAGCAGTTTTCTGTCATTTTCTAATATAAATTGGAAGAACCATAAACCAGCTTTGATTAAGATTAGATATTCCATTCACTTCAGAAATGGTTTCACTGTGTAAATGAACATGGGACCCAGATGCAGGTTTTTCTTCATTAATCACATTCATCACATATTGCTCATTTCTGCCAACATTTCATTACATATTGCTCATTTCTGCCAGCATGTTACATTATCATCATGTTACATAGCCTGTAAAGTCTACTTTGAAGTCACATTTTGTTCACAAAAGGAACATATACACTGTGAAAAGTAGCATGATACAGATCATTCTGTTGGGTAGGTAGTGGCAAATATCAATGCCAAAGTACATAGGAAAAGTTCAGTCCAAGAACTACAAGAGGATAAAAGTGATAATTACCTGAATTACTAGAACAAAACCTTTCTTTTTGGTAGTTTCTTTCTCACAAGTTTTTCAAGGTTAGGACACAAATTAGATAACATACAGCAATTTAATTTAATATAAACCAATTTAATTAAACACAGCACACAGTGTGAACAATGTGAAATTTTTTCTCCGCATTTAACCCATTCACTAAGTGAAGCAGGCGGCTGCCGCCAATGAGGAGCACCCGGGGAGCAATGTGTGGTGATGGTACCTTGCTCAAGTGTCCCTCAGTGGTGACACCAGAAGTTGGGATTCGAACCCCTAACCTTCTGATTGCAGGGCCAATGCTCTAACCACTAATCCATCCAGCTGCCTACATTTAAACCCTTCCTTAAATTGAGTTGAACATATAATCTAGTCAGGGAACATAGTGAACAGTCAGTGCTCACTGGTTTTAATGGTACATTGAGTGCACTGGAATGATTTGCACAATGGGACACTTTAGAAAATTACTCATTCCTTGAACTATTTAACTAGGGAGCTCTTAAACAATTTAAGACACCTTTAATCAGCTGATGCTATTTACGACAGAAATTTTAGTCCCTTTCAGATAGAGATATATGAAAGGAATAGCTTTTCTCTGACACATTCAATCAAAAATGCACAATTTTTGATTTTTGAATGACAATACAGAAGAAAGAGTTTCAAAGAAAGAATGTGCCCCTTTAAAATGTGTATCTTCCAATCTAGCCATAATGGGTATATGGGTAGGTCATTTAGCAAAAACATGCAACAACACTTTTTACAGCACAACTAAACTAAATCCAACAAACCACAATTAATAATGTTCTGTCTGTAATGAAACTGAGTGTTTTACTGATTATATCCACATTATGCTCAGAAAAGCATACTCTGACGATAAATTATAATGTGGCATAATTTATCACACCAGTCATTGAGCTAACTAAAAAAAACATTCAGATATTAAAAGTGTATGTGGTGTTACCTGAAAGCGATCAAGTATACGGAGGTCCTGGCTGGTTGTCCTATACTTGCCACTCTCGCGGTTGACTATGCCTGCCTGCAATCCGTACACGCCCCCGACCAGGCTGAGGGCAGCACTGACTGCCTGGTCAGTATCCAGCAGGGGGAGCCCTCGCTCACGCTTGGACTGCCGGACCAGGAGCTTGCGTCGCAACCGCTTGGCCTGTGGAGTGATGGCCAGTGCTTGAGGGCATGACTCCAGCCTCCGCAGCAGCATGCGCTCCTCATACAGGCCAAGCAGGGCATAGTGGGGCCCAGGCTCCACCTTCTCTAGGGCTGTCAAAAGAAACACAAAAAACTCATATTCAGGAGTAGAAATCAGCCCTCTGTTTAAAGAGTCTTACAATCCAAAACATCCATTTGATTTGAACACACTCTTTCTTTGAGACTGATAATGTGAACAACCTGTAATCTGACTGGCTGCTGTGTATTGTCATTCAAAAAGCAAAAATTGTACATGTCAGAGAAAATCTTAAGGTTACGACCGTAACCCCGGTTCTCTGATAGCATGAATGAGGTATCTCACATATGGGTAAGCCCCCCCCGCGTATCCCTCAGAAGCACATCACTACGCCAGCCATGACTGGCTGGCCACATCTGACGCACCAGGGCACTCCCCTACATTAACCGCTGCCCGTTTCCACTAACGTCATTCAAGGTAGTAAGCTCTTCTCGCTCACCGTAAGAAGGGCGGTCTGGTGAGATACCTCACTCATGCTATCAGAAAACCGGGGTTCTCTTTCAAGCATTCGTTCGGTATCTCACATATGGTATATATTTACTCCCATATTGCCGGACAGGCAATATGTATCAATGATACATGACAATTTCATCATGTCTAGGTGCTCTGTGCCATTGACGAGTTCACACTCAAAACCACATGAGCCATGCAAGGCACAATAATGTTGAGTCTGTAGAACCCCATAAACGCTGTTGGGGAGGACCACGAAGTGGCTTCACAAACCTCTTGCAACGATAACACTTTAAACAATGCCCACAAAGTGGCCATACCCCTTGTGGAATGGGCACACAAGCCAACTGGTGGTTCAAGCCCCTTAGCCGAATCGCTTCCACAATCCAGTGAGAAAGACATTGCTTAGTAATCGGTTTACCTTTGTGAGGTACAGACCATGAAGTAAATAGTTGATCCACCTTTCTGAAAGATGAAGTCCTGGTTAATTACGTTCTCAGAGCGCGCACAGGTCACAGTGAATGCAGCCGCTGTTGCTCCTCAGACGCTCCTTAGGTGGGTAAAAGGCAGAAAGATCCAAAGGAAGGCACGAATAAGATGTGTCCATAACCTTAGGAATATAAGCCAGGTTCCAGTGCAACAAAACCTTAGAATCCCTATCACGAAACCGCAAACATGATGGATGCACTGACAATGCGTGCAGGTCACTAACACGTTTAGCTGAAACCAGTGTCATAAGCAGGGCTGTCTTAAGCGAAAGCATTTGCAGATCTACTTCAGACAAAGGTTCCAAAGGAAGCTCTAGCAAGGCTTCCAATACCAAAGGCATGTCCCACACTGGAGACAAGGGCTTTAGCACAGGGCATAAGTGTCACACACCATGCATATAACGTCAGACAAGAGGATGTTGTCCTATCGTTTTGCCTTCAACACCTACATGGCATGCTGAAATAGCAGCTAGATAAACTTTTACCGTAGAAAAAGCTTTACCCTTATCAAGTAGACTGCAGGAACTTTAACACCATGCCTACTGAACACTGAAAGGGAATTTAATCAGTATCACCGCACCAGTTCTCAAACACATGCCACTTAGCATCATATAATGTACGCATGGAGGGAGCACTAGCACTTTGAATGGTCATTACAACATTTTGGGGTAAACCACATGTTGTCAAATGCAATCCCTCACGGGCCAAGCCTAGAGGGCCATCCGCACATCTCGTCCCACAACTTTTGGTCTGGCGTGCCCGAAATCTCATCCTGGAGCTCGGCTTGATATGCCATCAGCATGGATGAAGCATTCAAGGCTCGCACACCGAGGGCCATGGACCTGTATGCTTTGTCCGTCATAGAGGACTGGAACCTGTACGTCTTCGACGGAAAGCTCGGCGCAGACGAGGTTGATGCACTACCAGCGGCTCCACTGGGGGTAGTTTGGACTGCCCAATCTCACCCATGGCTAGACAATCCAGCATGGCTCCTCCCTGGACCGGACTCTTGGAAGAGTATGGCTTCGACCAGGTGTGGGTAGCTTCTTCCAGGCATTCAGGGAATAAGCGCTTTTCGCCCGTGGTAAACGCTTACCTTCGTACCGGGAACCGGTCTTCTCAGGCGGAACGTTGGGCCATGGACTGTTCAGCTTTTCGGCCGCGCGCTTGCAAACCTTGCGCAGGCTTGTGCGGATAGCAGGGGAACCACTGTCATCACCTCTGGCAACCTCAGTGCTTAGGTCGTGCGGGGTAATAGGCATCGCTGTCTGTGAGGATTGCAGGAAAGGATCATCAACGTCATCGAACGAGATGATGATGTCTGACCCGTTGAGTGAATCCAACTCAGCATCGAGCATATCGCAGCTCGGTTCGTCCTGCAAAGAGTTGGAGGTTAGCAGTGGAGCGGTTTGTTCACAGTGGCAGGGGCTTCCTGAGGCTGGCTACCTGGTAAAGTGAGCTTGGTCAGCACGGGGTCCTGGTTAGTCAGGCTAGCATGGCGAGCTAGCCGATAACGAAATCTTTTCATAGGCAGGCGTGCGCAGTGAGGACAAGTTCCTTCTGGAGCTAGGGCCTCCTGGGCATGTCTCAGCCCCAGACACTCGTTGCAGCATGAGTATCTTTTTCAGATATCGAGTTCCTGCATGAGCACACCAGGCCAGGCCTTTGCTTCCTCATGGTAAGAGAGGCAGCAGCCATCAGCTAGTTTTGCAGCTAGGTTTGAGTAGTTTTTGCCGCTAAATCGCTCATTCAGCTAACTCTAGCTTGGAGACTAGCAAGTTTGGCTGTTGGTAACCACTGTTTGGAAACAAGCTGGTTAAGATAGCTGTTTGGAGAAAAGCCTATCTTTTGGATACCGGCGAGCGAGTGGTGAGCTCAACTCTGTAGGCATTTTGCATAGAACCTTAGCAGTATCAGCGATAGGTCTTGGTGCGCGCAGAGGTCTGTCCCTCGGCCGTGGTTCAGGGGGTGCTAATATTAGCTGCTAACTGCCTTGTAAAGCCTTGTGACGTCCTGCGCGACGTGTGTCTTGGCCGTGTCTCGGACTGTAAAGTCGAGGGGGTGGCGGGGCACGCAGTATGAAGTTACTCAAATTAGGTACGCATTTGCGCTGTGAATACTGACAACTGCCACACATTTGCGTACCAAATACGTCAATTTGTACTTGCGTATCACTTATGTCAATCCCTCTGTGTGTGTGTGTGTGTGTGTGTGTGTGTATGTATATGTATGTATATATATATATACACACACATACATATATATATATATATATATATATGTGTGTGTATATTCAGCCTGAGGGTGTCACTAACAGTAAAGCTCCCTACAGGCACGGGAGACTAGGTCTACTAACCCATAGGCTACTCCAGAAGAAGAAAACTGAATTTTACCGTGCAGCGTGAATAATGCAGAGACCTAAGGCTAGTAAAAGTTCCGTATGGGACTCGTTTACGTTAAATGGCAATGAGGTTCAGTGCAAACTGTGTCATATGAAGCTGGCATACTATAGATCAACCACTACCATGCACAGTCATCTGAGAGCGAAGCACCCCGCAGGAGTGACTTCAACAGTCAGTTTCCAGTTTCATGGTGAGGCCATCTAAGTTGGATGTCAGGCTTTCCGAACAGATAACTTTGCTCCTCACTAAAATGATAGCAAAAGATATGCTGCCTGTTAGCTTCGTGGAAGGAGACAGGTTTCAAAAGTTTATCAATTTTCTTGAGCCTGAATACACAGTTCCCTGTCGAAAAACAATCAATAGCAGATTGGAAAAAGTTTATGATGAAAATGCAAGCAACCTACACAGTAATTTAGCGAGTCCACAGATTCACGGACGGCACTAACATCTGAATTCTATGTAACAATCACTTGCCATTACATACATGACTGGGAGATGCAAAGCGCTCTTCTGCAGACCAAAGCCATGCCGGAGCAGCATACAGCTGAAAATCTGGCAAAGGTCCTGTCTAAAGCTAGGGATCACTGGGGTCTCACTGGAAAAGTCTCACGCATGCATGCATGACAATGCCAGTAACATGGTTCTAGCTAATGCCCGACGATGGACTTGGATGGGACTCGCAGCCTTGTTTCGCACACCCTTCAACAGGCTACAAATGATGGTTTTAACTGCAAAACATAAACCACATAGTAAATGCTGCCAATCGTCTAGTGTCTCATTTCCATCACAGCACGGTTGCAACAGAGGCATTGAAGCAAAAGCAACAACTCCAAAACTTGCCTCCGCATAAGTTAGTGCAAAGCTGCCAGACAAGATGGAATTCCATACATGACATGTTCGAGCGCTTGTTAGAACAGAGATGGGCTGTATATGCTGTCTTGTCAGACAGGACTGTTACTAAACTATCAGATGTGCGTACCATAGAACTGACCGATGATAGTTGGGGTGTGATGGAGGAACTTTTACCCATGCTGTACTCACTCAAATGTGCCACCACTGCCTTATGTGGAGAATCTAATGTGTCGCTCTCTATGATTTACCCAGTGGTTGCAAACTTACTGTCTAAACATCTCAAAGAAATCCCAGATGAATCTTCCAAAGTCACAAAATTAAAAAAAAACCTGTGTCTGCCTCACTGAAAGAGCAACTTGCACCTGCAGATGGTAGCGGTGTATGTAGGCTTGCATATATTTCCTTTGGATCAGAGGCACAAACATCTAAGGTTTGCAACAGATGAGGTTAGTACTCAAGTACTCAAGATGTCGCCTTTCGAGTGCCTCAATGTGTTACAGGCCCCATTGTTTGAGGATTAGGAGACCGAGGTCAGGATGCCCTCATCTGAGAGGTTTGTTCATCACGGTCACCTCACCTCTAGCCTGCTTCCCCCATGGATGACCAAGACCATTCAAACACTGTGCACCAATATCAGAGCTGCCAAGAGAAAATGGCATCAATCCATTGATACCGTTGATCTTAAAAACGATCAGTCACTCATATCCCCCTTCTCATTCACCATCACTGATGGCACAGCCACATTCTACAAGAAAAAAATTAACAGCAACAACACAGACGCATCAAACCTACTCTCTACCTTTAAAACACCACTCTATCCCCCCTCCACCTCCGCCAGACACAAACCTCTCAGCAGAGGTCTTTGCCCTATTCTTCACTGAAAAGTTGGCGGCTATCTGTAGCCGATTCTCTGAATCTCCTACAGGGTCAATCTTTGTAACACTTTACCTCTGCCAAAATAATCTAATGTAATTAATGTAACAGCCACTTGGCACTGGTGGCTTGGTCCTCCCATTATAGTCGGCTAATGGGTGTGGTTGTCTACCAAAAACCTCCCGCTTAAATTCAACTCAAGGAAGCTGACACCTCGCTACTGTATATTGGACCCTTTAAAGTTATTCGCTGAGTAAACCCTGTGGGCTTCACCCTACAACTTCCCCAGTCCATGAAAGTTCACCGTACCTTCCATGTCTCCAAGCTACACCCAGTTCTCACCTCCACCATGGCTCCACCTCATCAACGCCTTGTCTCGACCTTTGATGGTGAACCATTCAGTTCACTGTATTTTGTAGGGGAATGCAATACCTCATGGACTGGGGCAGTGATGAGCCAAAAAGAACATTGTTGGGTGCTGTCCCAGGATGATCTGGACAAGTCTCTCATCCTGAACATTCAGTGCTCCCATGCTGGGTCTTAGGAATGTTTGGTGCCGGCCTTTGGGAGGGCCAAACATCGCAGACATCCCCAGACAGTAGTATCCTACATAGCCACCTAGGGGAGCTATTTTTCCTTTCTGTCCATCCATTTAACTCCTAATCACTCCCTCCTGTCTTTATCAATCATCCCATTAGCTCCACTATGTAAGGCCCCCTCTTGCACCTCCCCCAGTCATGAGTTTGGTATTCACTTCGTGGATTCTAATCCTAGGTCGTAGGTTCGAATCCCAGGACTGCTAGTGGCACCTCTGAGGTACCCTTAAGCAAGGTACCGTTCCCACACACTGCTCAGCAGGCACTGTGTTCCAGGCTGCCTACTGCTTCACTTAGGTGAATGGGTTAAATGCAAGAAAGATTTTTGTGCTGTTCACACTGTGTTTCATGCTGTGGTGTGTTCACGTATGAAAAATGGACACCCTCCCCTTTTAGTCACCAGCCTGCCCTCCATGTTTTCTTCACATTCTCAGCACTTCTCTATATTGTTATTGCTACTCTCTTTCCATCCATAGTGTTAGTAATTTCCCCCATCCACGTTTATAATTTCTTTCACTTCTCCTGTTCCCCAGGCTCCATCTAAATCATCCAGGTCCCTATAGCGAAATGGGTGGCATTTCTGCATGCTTGGAAGCATCTTCATGAGACAAAATGTTCTGTTTTGCTTTTGCACATGTTTTTGGTGCTTGCTACATTGGACAGAACTGGACTCATTTAACTATGTAACTAGGGGTGGGTGATATGACAATATGAGATTGTGAAGACGATCTATGTACTGACTGTAGTGTTCGTAGTATCGCCTAAATTGACTACATTTCATCTATCTATTGTGGTTCTATGCTCTGTTCTGTTCTATTCTGTTTTTTCCTCAGCCAAATCACACTATTTGCTAGTCCGCTTAATGACCGCCTTACAGAAACAGCGCTCAACCAACCAAAGCGAACTACGTCACTGACGTACAGTTCTCACTCCCCCCGCCACTGTTTGATTCAGAGTGTAGCAGGAAGCAATCGGTGATATGGAACTGGTTTGGCTTTTACCCAAACGATAAGGAACAAACGGTTATTATTTGCAAAGTCTGCAGAGAAAAGTTTCATGCATTGGATGGCAACACGACAAACCTATTCAACCACTTAAAGAGACAACATCTTAAACAATATGCAGAGAGTATAGAGGCTAGGAGAGCAATCAAACCACACGCAGCAGAGGCAACAGGTACAAAACCAACCAAACCACTGACACAGGCTTTTGAGAAAGGCACTTCATATGAGAGGACAAGCAAGTGATGGAAAGAGATAACAGAAGCAGTTACCTTTTACCTCGGAAAAATATGGTTCCCATCAAAACCGTAGAAAACGAGGGGTTTAAAAGTCTGGTGAAAGTAATTTATCCGCGATACGAGCTGCCCAGCTGAAAATATTTCTCCAGCACAGCCATACACATTATCTTAAAAAAAAAAAAAGTTCATTTCAGTTTAGTGTAATATTCGTTTTTGGGTTTGGTTGAATCTTAAACAGTGGATTCGGTGTTCGTCAGAACCCAAAAAATCAGGATTCTGTATATCCCTAGTATCCCTAATTTAATTAAATACATTTTTGTTCTTCTTTTAGAAAAAAGTGCTAAAGACCCTGGTGTTGATCGTATGACGTCTGTCTGCAAGAAATTAGTGAGTACATTCTCCTTCAGCTGGAAGAAAAAGAGGGATTTATGTAAGGCTCAAACAGAACTCATCACAGAGTCACCAACATGATGGGGTTTAAAACTTGCCATGATTGAGAGGGTTGGACCAAGAAAAGGCTATTTCCTGAAGGCAGATAAGAAGACAAGGCACTTGATACCATCATGGCAAGATCTTGATGTAATGGAGTCCGTGAAGGCGGCTCTAGGTCCACTGAGAGACTTGACCAACGCACTTTCAGCAGAGGATTATGTGAGTGTATCTTATGTCAAGCCAGTCTTGCACCTGCTAAAATTTAGCCTCTTGAGTTAACAAAAACAATAAAGACAACTATCCTTGACTACCTCACTGAAAAATACCAGGATCCCACCACTGATGCTCTGCTGGACATGGCTTCACTTGTTGATCCGAGGTTTAAAACCCAATAAGAAAGAGGAAGTACAAGCCAGAGCTGTGTCTGAGCTGGAATCTCTGCTGAATGTACAGGCACAACAACAGTCTCTAAAAGTATCTCCATCAACATTTATGGCATTTAGCAGACACTTTTTATCCAAAGTGACTTCCATTCCCTAAGTACAGGGGACAGTCTCCCTGGAGCAACTTGGAGTTAAGGGTCTTGCTCAGGAACCCAGTGGTGGTGTGCCGGACGTATGATTCAAACCCACAACCTCTTGGTCCAGAGGCAAGTATCCTACCACTAGGCCACCATCACCCCAACATCACAGAGCCCTGTGTAAAAAGTATACACACCACCAACGAAAGCAAAGAAAACACTGGCCAGCTTTTTTCAGGTGATGTATGTGCAGCTGCCACATCTGCTCCCCATCTCTAAGGGGCAGTTTCCCAGACAGGGATTAAACCTAGTCTTGGACTACCCTTTCCTTTTCAATGGAAAATCTCTATTCACAGCACTACATAATCCAGGACTAGGCTTAATCCCTGTCCGGGAAACCGGCCCTAAGAGAGGCAATAGATGGGGAACTGAAGGCCTATCTGTCCACACCAAATGCAGATAGTAAGATGGATCCTCTTGAATGGTGGAGACTACATGGGGGAAAATTTCCAAGGTTTGGAGAACTAGCTCAAAAGTAACTTTGCATTCCAGAAACAAGTGCTGCCTCAGAATGAGTCTTCAGCACTGGTGGCAATATCATAACATGCCAAAGGGCTAGTCTAAAGCCAGATAAAGTAGGCAAACTGGTTTTCCTGGCTAAAAACCTGTAATCTGTCTCCTTTCTAGAAGCTGATAAATGCTTAAAAACAATGCTGGAAAAACATATTCTTAGGTTGATGGGTTTAGACACAGCATTGCACTTTATTTTTGTTCAGAGAGAACCACAATTTACCTCTAAGTTTATATTTATACCCTTTATTGAACCTATTTATTGTTTTACCTTAGGTATTGTCATGTCATGTTAAATGACTGAATATTTCAGCAATAGTTTAAGAATTGCACTAGTTGGCATTTTTATTATTTACCATTTTAAGATTTTTGTTCTTTAAATATTAAATATTTATTTAGCTTTAAATAAAAATGCTGGCAAAATTGCACAAACTGAATAAAATATGTCCAGAAATGTGAAGGTGCACAGCATCTTGTTCAGGGAGAAATTGTAGAAATCGCAGAGTGAATGATGTCACGCGATGACAGCGTGTGACGTCATTCACTCTGCGACCGCTAGACTGCAGACAATTCACCCAAGTGCTTTTGTCTTTGTAACTGGTGATTTCAACAATGTCTCCCTTCACAAGACGATGTGCACCTTCACACAGTTTGTAGACTGCCCTACCAGAGAAAACAAGACACTGGATTTGCTGTATGCTAACGTCAAAGATGCATACAGCTGCACAGCCATCTCACCTCTGGGCAAGTCAGACCA
>JBBJLS010106646.1:0-19422 GCA_037577275.1 Bryconaethiops microstoma
GCAGTCTTGGGAATCGAACCCACGACTTCCTGATCGCAGGGCGCTCGCCCTAACCACTAGGCTACCATCTGCCCCATCATCATGCCCCTTTGACATGTTTTTTGCAGATATCTGCCACCAGATCTTGGACCTGTATTCCCAGGGCAAGCAGCCCATTCCACAGCAACCCCAAATGCAGGAGAAAGACAAACTGCCACCACCTCCTGCAGGCCAGCCAAGCCAGACTGGAGGTCTGATCCCTGCAGCTCCACCACCTCCTAAGAAAAACTCCCCCCAGGGCAGTCCACCACGGCAACTTAAACGGCAGCATGTAAGTGGAATCTTTTATCAGTCAGTTGTCAGGTTTGAGATTAAGTTTATTTACGCATAGTTTACACTATGTAAATTCTTTGAATTCAAAAGTGTATTTACAGAAAATAAAAAATGAACACACCCTTACAAAAATGGATTCTGTAACAATACAGCATGCCACATGAATGGGGAAATAAGAGCATGTAATTGACAGATATGAAATTTCATTATTTTTATTTTTATTTATTTATTTTTTGGATCAGTTGAACAGTAGCAGAATGTTGATTATTAAAAATAGATAATTTTGTCCATAGAAATCCGTTCATTGAATGTTGCCCATTGTGATGTCACCTTTTTAATCTCTGTCTGTCGTGTCTCTCCTCTGTCTCCTTCGTTTCGCTCATTTCTCTATCTGACACCATGTTCTGCTGGGCAGCACATTTAAAGTAAGATGCTCACACAGTGGCTTTAGCGTCGACCTTACTAGAGCAACCTTGTCGCTAAAATCCGTCACATCTCACCGGTGCCTTCTGGGAAGTGCAGTAACTTAATCTTACTTAAAAACACAAGATACTTATCCAGAACCTTTATTATGTATGTTTCAGGCTTTTTACAAAACATTTTTCTGAATTGGCGACAGCATAGCAACCACCTGGCAACAACCCCAGTTACCATACCAACCAAGCAATCGCACGTCACATTTTCTAGTGGAAATCCATGTTCTTGTTGTTTTTATTCCACTTGTTTTGGAGCCGCTTCTCCTCTGAGGCTGTGGGAGTTATTGGAAAAATTCCAAGTCTGACACATGCCTTAGACCCTTCCCTGTTGCACTCAGGTTTGGTTTATCAAAATCAGGGCACAAGCTGTCTGTTCTATCTATTTTCAGCCATCCTTAACCATAAACGGTCTAGTGAAGGACTGGGAGTTAACGCTTCCTCTAAGCCATGAAGTGTGGTTTGCTGAATGAAGAGTCAAAAGGGCAGTGGATTGATTCCAGAATTTTTTTTTATTTACATTTTTTTACACAAACATTATTAATGAGCTGGAATGTTAGTTTGAGAGTATCAGCTGTTTTTTGCTCAAATACTTTTTCTCTGTTGTTTAATGTCTTTCACAACTAAAGATGCTTTTCCCCCACCTGTTTTGGCCATGCAAGAAGCCACAAGCTCTCAGTGCCTGCCATTTAATGAATAAAAAACATGTAAATAAAATTATATCAATAGAGAAATGATCCATTTGCATTAGAACGGTTTGGAGTGAGTTTTTTCATTGTGTCACAACCCCGCACTCCACCCTTTTTCATCCACTTAATATGTGGTTTTAGTACGGGCAGTTCTAACCTACCCCTCTTTGTGATTGAGTTGTGAGGACATTGGACTGAAGAGAGGTTGTTCTGGGTTCAAACCCGACTGAGGGGAAGCTTTTTTGCACAACTAAACTGTAGATATGGATACAGATTCTGATATACATTTTTTTACTTTGTTATTAGCATTATTTCTGTTGAAATTGTGCTGTTTGTTAGAAAGCTTACATCACAGAATAAATAAACTACTAAGCACTGATTAGAAGAGCAAAAAATATACACAACTACATTGAAATTAAAGGCATTGCAAAGGAATTTATTTGTGTCATGCTTTACAAAAAGGTAGAAGCAAAAGCTGTAAGATTTTTTAAATGTCAAAAACACCAAAAACATGGCTGACTCATTTAAATAGTTAAAGTGTTATGTCCATTTTAGCAGCAACAACTGTGTAAAAAATTAAGTGCAAAACTAATAAAATTTAAATAACGTGAATTTGGAGACACGACATTGGCAGAGTGTAATCTAACCACTTCTGTATTTAAGGTTGACCAGCCGAGTTAAAAGATGCCCAACTTTAGCCTCTAGAGATAGAGAGAGGGCAAAAACAGCCAACAAAACATACAAAATAGCCCCTGAAGAGGTCTTGAGGGAGGGCTAAGAGTCTTCTTTGATATTCCTTTTGCTTTTGGGTCTGCTGTAAACTTGTTACGTTTTTGGAAAACGTCAACAAGCGTCTGCTGCCTGGTGTCTTTTTCCCTGTTTGCTAGCATGAACTCCTGTTACTCTTTGTCGTGAAATCTCTGCAGGTGCTTGATTAAATTTGTTGTACTGTGCGACACAACCGGCACGCTTGTGTCGTACAGTTCCACCCCTCGGCATGATGGCTTTACACAGATTGCAAGTAGCCGTCTTGCTTTTTGGCGTTTCCAAACTAAAGTGTCTCGAAACGAGCGAAATTTAGTTCAAAGCAATGGCTAATGTTACTGGCTCGCTCAGATTGAAGTTGAAGCATCTCAGATTGAAGCATTTCGGTACACTGCGTCGAGTTTATGGTCCAGCGCAAGCTGCGAACTGAAATATATAGATAAGGCCTGTCCGACTGATATCCGATGACGGATTTACGGCTGATATCATATCGGATCGGGCCCATCTCTAGTTAAAAGTATTGGTAACCCTCTTGTTGTGAAGTACTAATGGTACCCCTGTCTTTTATACATTCACCTTCACATGTGAAACCATAGTGACCACCTAGCAACACCATATCAACCACTATAATCACCATAGCAGCATAGAGTTCACAGTACTGTTCCTACATTATATGCTTATTATTCTTTTTCTGACCAAAAACAACACAGCTTCTCCGAGCTCTTGTGGAATTTTGGGACCGTTCCAACGTCAAAATGTTCATTAATATTCAGTGTTGTGCGCATGTATTGAGATTTTTGATCGGTCAATCAGGGACCAAGTATTAATTGTTTAAAAAAATCAGTTTTTGTAGTAAAGTCACCTCCGTAATGTATGATGAGAGAGAGCCAAGGGGTGAGTACGGATGCCGGAAAGGGAAAAAAACGGAAAACCCCAAACGCAAAATAACAAAGGCATAGCTTAAACAGATTTCAAGATGCTAAAGTTCAGGGTAGTTATATTAAAAAAAGATGTGGTAGTGTGACAGGTTAACTTAGCTAAAAATGTTTTTATTTTTGAGCCTTAATGGCCTTAGTGTGTTAGAGAGGAACAATTGGTTTTGCTTTTCTGCACTGTTTTAATCTGCAGGCAGAGAGCCAGACAAAACGCTGCAACGTGGAGGAGGAATCAGCTGTGAAACACACGGTGTTAGGAGAGACGAGCCCTGTGACTTGAATGAGTGTGTTAACTTGAGTTTGATGGTTTAACTGAATTAGATGTTCTCTGCTGTTTTCATCTCTTTTGTGGCCAAGTGCACAAACAGTTTGTTGCATCTGTTTCCAGCTGTCCTTAACCATAAATGACTTGGTAATAGACAGCGAGTTAACACCTCCCCCCACAGGGTTCCTTTTATGGTTTCTTAAAAGGAACCTTGAATAGTGGGATGTTTTGACATTGGAGTAATGGTGTAATATTAACTAAACTGTTATTATAAAAAATAATCAAATTAATTAGAGGCTTTGTTATTAATTAATCTTGATTAATCGCATTTAATCGCACAAGAGCATTTCCCCAAAGCGCAAATGTTGTTTTTTTTTCATTGAAAAGGGTTTTAGTGGGTGACAGAATCAAGCTCTTTTAATATCTAAAAAAATGCATTTAAACTGCATTTCAATTCAAAACAGAGAAACAAAAATAATATCCCTGGCTAAAATTGGGCAGACTTAAAAATAGAGTGCTATTTTAAGTAAATACATTTTCAGAATGTTATTGTCTTTAAATAATAAAAATCTCAACATAAAGTGCAGTTTTTCTTCTTAAAAAAATAAGGCAGAAACATAAAAGGTAATTTGACCAGCTTCACCTTTAAATTCTGAGTAACCTTGGCCAAAATTATTTTGTACATTAGGCTAAAACAGTGTGATCATTTAACATTTTTGTGCAAAAAATAACAAACCCATTGGACTCACAATGCCTCCATGCTTATTTATTATCCGTCTCTTTCAGCGAGTTATTTAGACAAACTAGCCTGTTCACATTTTCAGTGCTCAAGGCAGCTCTTTTTTTTTTTTTTTTTTTGTGGCAGGACTAATCAGATACTTGCGGGCTAGGAAAGATAGCTGTGGGTAGGTCCCTGCTCGACTGGACCACCACTGCAGCGGGCAGTCTGTCTCGCTGATGGTGGATTCTGCTCTGTACAAACTTGGGGCCCTATTACACAGGGCTTCCTCTTCTGAATCAGAGTCTGAAGGCAATTAAGAGAAGAGGAGGTTCTTTGTCTTTGCTGGCTACTTTGTGGTGGCACAAAGTTCCTGCAGCAGGGCCTTAAGGCTGGTCCAAACCTCTTCTTGCTCTCCCCTAGCAAGACACTTTAAATTCTTAAAGCGTGGGTCGCGCACAGTAGCTATCTTGAGCCACTGATGGTTGGGATAGGTCCTTTGTGAAGGCAGTCTTAAATTTCACCATGTATTGTGAGTCATCATTGGAGACTTCCATGGTGTGCTGCAGGTGGCAGAAAGCAGGTAAAACCACTGAACATGAGACCTCCAAGCAGCTCAGTCACAAACCTGTAGTAGACAGTTCAAGAAAGTAATTATTAATCTACACAATAACGGTCAACTATAGACCTTTTTGAAGAAGCAGTAGCAAAAAGTTTGTTTTATTTACCTGCATGGCTCAAGGACAGTCACCAGCTTTTGGAGTTTTACCAGCTCTGATGGAGTTAAAATGACTAGCTTGTGCTTTTGTTTGTCTACAGCAGCAAAAACAGCCTCTTGATTCTTTAGTAGACGAGAAACCATATCCATCCTGTATGAGTGGCTCTGTCTGTTGCCCTAGTCTTGTTTGCTCCTGGTGTAGTTCCTCCATATTAGCAGGGCTGTGTTTAAAGTGACCCACTCTCTTGCGACATTTTGCTAATGCATCACTAAACCCACTATCAGCAAGGTTAGCAGTGATGGTTCTTTGCAAGATGTGAGCAACACAAGGCATGTGTTGGAATGGGAGGAGTCCGTTCCAATTGTGGTGACCTTTTGTTGAATTCCCAATTCCCCTGCCACAAAGAGAAACTGCTTAGCGCAGTTTTCATCATAGTTTCTGGTGTTTGTCTTCTGCACAGTCAAGGCAAAAGACTGCAGATTCCATGTCCTGTCTGTGACATCAACAGTGTGTGCAGTGACTCCGATGTAATTAGAATTACTAGCGGAAGTCCAATGATCCCCAGTAAGAGCCACAAAGTCCGCTTTCTGTAATGTATCTAATTTTGCTTGCTTTTCAGTGTCATAAAGCTGTTGAATTTTACTTGAAATAGGCTTTTGGCACGGCAGTTGGAAAGTTGGATCACCTGACGCTAACTAGCACGTTTTCTAACCCCTTCTATCTTCTACCACTGATAGTGGTCTACAGTCCAGAGCAATCCATTTTGTGAGAGAATTTGTTTGACCGATGTTGACTTACTAATTCTGGTCCTGAAGCCAGTCATTTCATCAAGTTTGAGCTTTTGTTGGTACTCAAACTCTCACTGCTAGCGCTAACAGCTCCCACAGTTTCTGCGCTCACTGCAACATGTTTTGCATTTAGATGGTACTGTAAGGTTGAAGTGCTTCGGTGTTATGCAAACTCCTTTTGCACATTTTGCACAAAACCACGCTTTTCTCAAGGCTTCCGTCAGGTAGTCTTTTGAAATGAAATTTGCCTCCGATCAGTCCTAGCAACGCACTTTCTTCTTATTTTTGTAGCTCTGATGCGTGCATCAATGTAATCTGTGTACCAGGAAATCATGCATTGACAAAAGTTCCCCTTTGCTTGGAATGCAAAGCGTGATTAAATGCGTTATTTTTTTTTACAGTTTTTTTTGTTTTTTTTTTTCTCAAAATTAATTAATTGCAATTAATGTGTTAAATTCCCACCCTACCCTTGATACATCCGACTATTGCTGAGTCATCTGAGAATTTCTGCAGATGGCAGCCCTCTGTGTTGTACTGGAACACATGTGTACAGGGTGAAGAGGAACGGTGACAGAACAGTTCCCTGAGGAGCTCCAGTGCTACACAACACAGTGTCATACTTGCATCCCTGTAGTCGCACGTACTGTGGTCAGTCAGGTAGCCCAAAATCTATGCAACTAGGGGGGGCTTGCACCTGCATAGCAGCCAGTTTGCTCCCCAGCCGGGCTGGCTGAGTGGTGTTGAAGGCACTGGAGAAGTCGAAGAATGTAATCCTCAAGGATGCACTTGGCTTGTCAAGATGGCTATAGGCCCGGTGTAGCAGGTAGATGATGGCATCATCCACTCTGATCTTGGCCTGGTAGGCAAACTGGAGTGCATCTTGTGCTGTCCAGGACCAGTCTCACGAAAACCTTCATGCTGTGTGAAGTGAGTGCTACTGGCCTGTAGTCCGATGGGGCACTGGGTCTCACCTTCTTTGGAACAGGAACCAGACATGATGTTTTCCACAGCACGGGTACTTTCTTGGTACTGAGGCTCAGGTTGAAGATCCTCAGCAATACTCCACATAGCTGAGAGGCGCACAGCTTGAGTACCTGTGTGCTTAAGCCATCTGGGCCTGGCGCTTTAGCATGATGTAGTCTGTGAAGTTCTCTCCTCACTTGGTCCTCGGTGATGGATGGTTTGTGGGTCTCAGGATCAGCAACTCAAATGGTGCACAAATGGTGTAACTCAGCAAACATGATACGTCCACCAGGCACTTGGATTACGTCTGTATTGCGTCAGTTGGTCCAGGACCACATCTGTGTGACTGGATGACGTACCAAGTGTTTGAGTGTGACTATGACCCCTCTTGGAATCAGCATTTAGTTCAATATTTGATCATCTCGCTAGGAGATTTTGTTCTGTGGACAGATGGGGAAATGCGACAAAAGTTGTCCAAATCTATTGCCTTTTGTATCATAATGTTTCTACTACTGTCATTGTGTTCTGTCCAAATATTTATTTTCAAATGTACACATATATTTCTTTTAATTTCAGAAAATCCTTTATTTTTGCTCCTCTGGGAGCATCTTTTCGATGGCCGATGTCTTTTTGACATAACTTTGTGGGAAGTAGATTCAGATGCTGAAACAAGTGTCTTATCTGACACTCCTCCCTTTACTCCCCTATAAAACAGTGCAGAGCCTCCATATATCTGACAGACATAAATCAGGTAAGCGTGCGCTTTGTGTCCCGAAAACACTTTATGGCACATCCTGTCTGAGAGAGAATCCTTAACATGAGTTAACCCGAGACAGTGCACAGCCACTGACAGCTTAACGGCGGCCAAATTATAGAGCACTGATAGTAAGCGGCACTGAAACACATATCTGCTTTCAAGTGAATGGGACAGAAAGATGACATGGGGAAAGCAACAAAAAAAATAAGGGAGGGTGCAGAAATGAGTAGAGTGTTAGGCACAGAGAAAAGGAGGGAAAGAAAATGAGTGAGAGAGAGCCAGGGAAAAGAGGGAAATAGAAAGGGGGGAATAAGAGAGGAAAACAAAGTGAGAGAAAAAAAATTGAAAGAGACAAAGTGATGTTAGGGAGAGAGAGAGAGAGAGAGAGAGAGAGAGAGAGAGAGAGAGAGAGAGAGAGAGAGAGAGAGAGAATACAAACACATTCAGAGTTATCTACTGATGCAAGGAGGAGTCCGCTGACACCTATAAAACAGATAAAAGTGTGTGCATATGTGTGTGTGTGTGTGTGTGTGTGTGTGTGTGTGTGTGTGTGTGTGTTTTCAGGGCTCACTGAAGCCCCTTTGGTGGGTGATTTGATGTGTCTCAGAGAAAAGAGTGAATTCCGAACTTCTATATTCTACCCGCAGGAGCCACGAGAGTAAAATACATGACAGCAACACAATCTTTTGCAAGAACAACCAACATCCCACTCATCCAATATATCATTATTTTATTTAAAAAATGCAGAGGAATTAATACTTTATTAATTTGATTGCATAGACCATTGAAGAAACACAAACACAATACAAAACAACAATATGATAAATTATACGTAGGAGGAATTGAAGTGAACATTCATGAACACACCACAGCACACAGTGTGAACAGCACGAAATTCTTTCTCAGCATTTAACCCATTCACCAAGTGAAGCAGGGGGCAGCCAGGAACACGGTGCCCGGGGAGCAGTGTGTGGGGATGGGAACTTGCTCAGGGTACCTCAGAAGTGCCACTAGCAGTGTTGGGAATTGAACCCACGATTTCCTGATCGCAGGGCAAACGCCCTAACCACTAGGCTACCATCTGCTCCAATTGTAAACTGTCTCAATGTTTAGGTCAAATAAATGGACGCAGTGCAGTGAATGAATACACTGTACATGAAGCAAAGTCATTAATGGTGTCTCCATAAGACACACAGTATATCAGCTAATATTATGATAGAGGCAAATGATATAGGGGAAAAAAACTAAAAACAGCTGAAAAAAGCAGAGGCCTAGTTTAGGTGTCCTGTTGGTTCAGGACACCTAAACTACTGCTTTGTTATGTGAGTCACATTTAGACTGACCTATTTTTTCTACTTCATTTACAGTTAAATAAAAGTGACATTTAGTATAAAATGCCCAAGGTTGTAGCCCGATCTGGAACATGTTGCAACGATCTTCTTTTTCCACCAAAAGCAGTTCAAGCCTTAAGCACCACACCAGGGTCAGGCAATCATTAAATATAATGAAAAAGAAAATATGGCAAACTTTATGTCAATCTCCCTGTTTTGTATTCAAACCGTTTAGGTTATTTTACAGTTATTTAACTTTGCACCTTAAAAATGCACGTGGGTAAGAGTTCTTTCGTAAAGGCAATAGATCTAAATAAAACATTCAATGTACATTATTATTTAGAATATAATACACTATATGGCCAAAAGTATGTGGACACCCATCATAATTATTGAATTTGGGTGTTTTTCCCATATCCATGTATATAAAGTAAGCAATTTACAAAGGTAAAAAATTGCAGTAAATTAGGCCATGCCGACTTTAACAGTGGCATGGCACCTTTGCAGCAAGTCAGTTTATGAAATGTCTGCCCTGCAAGAGCTGTTCCAGTCATCCGTAAGTGCTATTACTGTGAAATGAAAGCATGTAGGAGTAATGACAGCTTAGCCATGAAGTGGTAGACCATTCAAACTCACATACTGGGTCTCCCATGTGCTAAAGTATGTAGAATGCTTTAAATTAGTCTTACAAATGGTCTCTGAATGCAACATTGGCACAAGAATCACTATGAAACCAAATGCCTTCATTTTACCCCTTAAAATGATCTTAATTTTTACCTTAATTTCCCATACAGGAAATGAAGGAAAATTAAGGTGAAAAGTGCATAGATTAAGGCTGACTAAGTAGTAAAACTACTGAATTTTCTTCTTACTTTTTCAAATTTCCGCCTTTAATAATAGAACCTCCTGAATTAATGCTTTAAATTTGAGATTAAGGGGTTTCACACTTAAGGGGTTTCACACTCATGCCTTAAATCTAATTTTAAGGTCAAATTAAGGGGTCTGTTTCACAAATTAACATCTACTTAATTCAAATTAATGGGTTTGGTGTGTTTTCAGTAAATTAAGGTAGGGTTAAGCACATTTTCAGTACATTGTGTTTTGCAGTGAATTGTGTGTTTAGGAGCTTCCTGAAATGGATTTCCATACCCTAGTGGCTACATACAAGTCTGAGGTCAGTATGTGCAATGCCAAACATTAGCTGGACTGGTGTAAATGTGGTACTGGAGCAGTGGAAACTCTGGAGTGTTCTCTGGAGTGTTCTCAGGAGTGATGAATCACACTTCACTAACTGGCATTCTGATGGATGAATCTGGATTTGACAGATAGCAGAAGAATACTATCTGCCAAAAGGCATAGTGTCAACATTTAAGTTTGGTGGAGAAGGGTGTTTCTTGCAAGGATGCTTGCACTTGTATGTTCTCCCTCTCTACTCTTTTTCCCCCCTTGTTCCTCTGTCTCTGACTGTCCCCCCATATGTGAATACATGTGTCAATCATCACTGGCTCGCTGATATCACAGGACAAATGAGGAGGCAGAAACCTGGCCAATAGGCAGAGCTTCCCCTTGAAAATCTGCACCTTAAAGCCTTGTGAGCCTTGTTTTGCTGGTCGCTTGTTTGTTGTAGTTTGTTAGAACGGTTCACTTATTGTTTGCATGTTTCTTGGCTCGAGGCTATCCTGTTTGTGGCTTGCTTTGTTAGGTCTAGTCTTGTTGTACTATTTTCCCTTCTACCCTTCTGATAGCTCCCCTTTTTTGAGAACCGGTAAATTGTGCATGCACATACATTCCATCATGCAGGGTTTGAATTGTCTAGACACTCATTACATTACGTTACATTACATTTATTTAGCAGATGTTTTTATCTAAAACAATATTAGGAAACATTAAGTAAACTCTAGATAAAAGGGCAGGTGCTGCCCCTTGTATTTTTTGTTTAGCTTAGCTTAGTGTTAGCTTAGTGTTAGGTAATTTCCTCTATGTGTTGCTAGTCAGGTAAGCTAATTGAATACAGGTTAATGTAGTCGGTTTTGTTGTGTTCATTTCTTTGGCACTGTCCATGTTCTCTTGGTGTCATGGTTGTCTTGTTTCCTTCTTGTCTGTAAATGCTAGTCCTGGTAATAAAAGCTCCCCATAACCAACTTCCTCATCCATTTATTTAAAAAAGCACCCTCACCCAGTCCACCTGTAATTTTATTCACTCCCCTCCAGGACTCGTCCCTCTGTGGGAGCATAAAAAAGGGATAATGGGCTGTGGCTTTTTTCTGAGGGCTTGAGCTTAGCCCCTTAGTTCCAGCGAAGGGTAATGTTAATGCTACTGCATATATGGGTATTGTACACAATTCTATGCTTCAAAGTTTGTGGCAACAGTTTGGGGAAGGCCCTTTCCTTTCCTAGCATATATGTGCCCTTGTGTTCAAAGCAAGGTCCATTAAAACATGGTTGCATGAGCTCGGTGTGGAAGAACTCCAGTGGCCAGCACAAAGCTCTGACCTCAACCCACCAGAATGCCTTTGGGATGAATTGGAATTGTGAGCCAGGCATTCTTGTCCAACACCATTGCCTTACCTCACAAATGCTTTTTTGACTGAATGGGCCACAGACACCCTCCAAAATTTTCTGGAAATCATTCCCAGAAGAACGTAGGCTGTTCTAGCAAAGCATGCCAACTCAATATTAATTACCATGTAATGGAATGTACAACAAGCTTATATAGGTGTGATGACCAGGTGTCCATTTACTTTTAGCCATGTAGTGCATTTGTATATCATATAAAGAGCAAGCAATTTTCCCCTTGTGCATATTTTCTAAAGAGAAAAGATACTGTGACACTGCATTTATCCATGTTTGGGTGTCATCATGGCTCTGATGTAAGTGTGTGGGATATTTCTTTACACTTTTTTTCTGCATAACAGAATAATTACAATAAAAAGGCGCCTACGCTGTTCCTTGAGAACAAAAACATGATTAACTCAACACAGCTCCAAGAGCTCCGAAAGGATACCAAGTATCCTTTGGTAAAAAGTATATTACAAATTGTTGTTCATAAACCTTGGAACAGAATACACCACTCAGTTGATGTGACATCCCCTTAAAAATCAGAAACAAATGACACTTGTTTTGTGAATTTGACTGTTTTCTCATACTACTTAAATTGAGCTCCTGAGAAAGAGCTTTCCTCTAATATCAACCCGATCCCAATTTAAAGTCTTAAAATGCTCTTTTTTCTTTCACTTCACTAACATTTGTTTCAAATAATCTCAAAACTGAGATCAGATCATGAGATAACTGCCATTCTAAAGAAAGTTGGTTTGTAAATGAGCCCGTACAACATCTGAAATGTGTCTTAGTGATCAAATTAAAGTCTCAACTCTCAGTTGTCTCACTTCTAAAAATCTATATATGAAGTTCAGTTTCTCATTGACATTAGATGTGCTTGATACCAGTCTTGAGAACCATAAGTCTATGGAACCATCAGAAAATAACAAAAGAACTTCTGTTTTAAGTTGCTTTATTATTTTGCTCCTTATTTCTCCTAAATAGTAGCGGGGGATTAGGAGTAACATCTCAGATTTCAATAATCTCCAAATAAGATGATTTATTTCTGATGAGATGGTTGTGATCAGAAACAATCTTCCTCTGGGGTATCAGGAAGTCTTTGGGGCTGGTAGAAGAATCACAGAAATGACAGAAACAAAAGGTTGTGAATATTTATTTCCTCTCAGTGTACAATAAGCATACATGCTTTTTCTCTTCTTATCCTTTGTCAGTAGAGACACCTTTTATCCATGCCCAGATTCTACTGAAGATCATCTACTTAGTATTTAAAACTAAAGCAATACAACAATACCCTATGGGGAGGTACAATGCAAAGCAGACTGTGGTAAAATCACTGTAACGCTGAAATTCCAAGTCTTTTACATCACGTCAACAAAATATGATAATATAATATGATAAACACACAAATATTCAACAAATTATTAAATACATTTGTTATAATCATAATCACGGTACCACTGTGGCGCAGTGAGTAGTGCTGTTGCATCACACCTCCAAGGTTGAAGGTTCGAATCTGGGTCCTGACTTTGCGTGTGTGGAGTTTGCATGTTCTCATGGTGGTGTGGGTTTTCTCCGGGGTCTCCAATTTCTCCCACAGTCCAAAGGCATGTGTCAGGTGAACTGGGGATTCTAAATTGAGGTGTGTGTGCGTGCCCTGCGTGGTCCCTGCCTCACGCCTGTAGACCCCAGTATAAGCTCAGGGTACCTGCGACCCTAGCAAGGTTTAAGCGGTTACAGAAAATGACAACGTAGTCTGTTAACAACAGGCATTCATTTCCATGCAATGGTCAAAGATGAGAATAAAAGTTTTTGATGACCTTGTCCCATGCGTGTTTATCTGGCTCAGTTGTTCTAAACCCTGTCCTCAGGGACCCTAGGCAGTTTATATTTTGATTCTATGACTACGCATATGCATTTTAGCAAAAAAATGTCTGTTGTTCCTTGATAAACAGTTCCCTGATAAACCACTGACCCAGTGTTTTACCATAGCTTTAAACATGACTCAGACAATCAGATTTTAATAGCAGAACTATCCCTTTTATAATCCCGATTAAATGCTGATGCCATAGTCATAACACTAAACACACTGGCTATTTACCTGCTCTTAAAAGTTAACGCCGCAGCAGAGCACTGTTCCATATTATGCTCTGTAGGTTTTGCCAAGTCAGCATCATCCCGTGCAGTATCTTGTTGAGTAATTTTTTGTTTGTTTGTTGATAGCGAGTCTCTTGTTAGTTCATGTGGCACCATTACTAACATAATCTACCCTGTTTATAACTGCACACAAGGAATGTAGTGGCAAAAATGGGTAAACCTAAAGGATAAAACTAATCAACCATAACATAAAAGCAGTATGTCTTATGTTGTTTAAGTCTACGTCATTCCACCAAAACAGCTCTGCCCCATTAAGCCATGGACTCCACAAGACCTCAAGCCAGCATGTTAACTTTTTGTCATCTCCCTAAAACTATTCCTGAAAAGTGTTTGCAATGTGGAAAAACTTGTGCTTGGTCTGCAACAACGTTTAGGTAAAAGTAAGTTCCATATGAATGCCAGGACCCAAAGTTTCCGAGAGCCTCTGCTGGCTTCCCTTTATTTACAAATATGGCATTTTAGCAGACACTTTTATCCAAAGCAACTTCCATTCCCTAACTACAGGGGACAGTCTCCCTGGAACAACTTGGGGTTAATGGTCTTGCTCAGGAACCCAGTGGTGGTGTGCTGGAGGTAGGATTCAAGCCCACAACCTCTTGGTCTAGAGGCAAGTATCCTACCACTAGGCCACCACCACCCCAATATTGCATATTGTGGGACTATTGTATATTTAACATAGCATGACAGGACCAACAGAAATGGTCCGAAATATCTTATATCTCACTTATTTTTCCTCCTATTCAGTTGCCGTTTCCGAGATACTGTCTTTGGCTGGATTGTTTTTATAATCTGCCTAGTCAAACCTTAGGATAAATGTATTAGTAAATGATCAATGCAACTAATTAAATCATCTGCATTTACATATAAAGAACAAATCCTTAATAACTACTTCATTGCAAAAGAAAACCTTATAAATGACGCAGTACTTAATGTGTGAATAATTGGAGTAATGGTTAAGTCTTCTTGTTCCTTTTCTGATGTTCTATGTAGTTCTTCAGAATTGCTGGTGTGTTTCCGTGCATTTCCCGAGCCAGCAGACCATCTATGTGGTCAGTGGGCAGAATTTGGTTCTGCAGGCCCAGATAGACATTCCGTCAGGAGATTCGGTCACCAAGGTAACATGGGAGCATGAAGCAGAGGGGACGAGGAATTCTGGGAAGACCATAGTGGCTGAATTCCCAGCTAAAAGTTCTGGCGGTCGGGTGACTCTGGAGAAGGATGGAGCTGGAATGAGGCTGAGGAACTACCAGAGAACAGACAGTGGAGTTTATACGGTCACCGTCACGGACCATCAGGGGGGTCAAGAGTCAGCAAACTGCACTGTTCATGAGTACGGTATGAAGAACCCAGGCTCACAGCGTCCACCACACAAATATAGCCATTACACACACTGTCCAGCCCCACCAGTGAACCCCTTTGTGTTTTCTGAGTTTGATGAGGATGGTGAAATAGTGGTATATCAGAAAAAATGAGGTACTTTTTTGCCTCACAATGTTCTGCATGTATCCTTTCAACCATGAATAGATTTTAAAAATGTGTTTTAGGCTAAAAAACCTCTCAGAACTGGTAAAACATATCTGGTCCAGGAGTTCTGCTTGTCTCACAGGTGTTCGTGTGTGTGTGTGTCCATCCCAGAGGCTGTACACCACGTGTCCGTGATGGTGAACATGTCCCACTCAGTGCTTCACTGCCGCGAGGCGTGGGGCACTGACCCCGTGTTCAGCTGGCTCCATGAAAAGGCTGCAGTGACTGAGGCCGTGGGCAAAGTGTCTGCTGATGGAAGTTCACTCCATCTGTCCACTCCTTTTTGTGGACACTTCACCTGCGTAGTGTCTAACAAGCTGGGCCACAGCTCTGCCACCTACACTGCAGGTACAGCAAGGAAACAAACATCAACTGACCAAATTCTGCCTGACCTCGACTGTGCCCTGACCAAATTCTGCCTGATCTCAACTGTGCTCTGACCAAATTCTGCCTGACCTCGACTGTGCTCTGACCAAATTCTGCCTGATCTCGACTGTGCTCTGACCAAATTCTGCCTGACCTCGACTGTGCTCTGACCAAATTCTGCCTGACCTCGACTGTGCTCTGACCAAATTCTGCCTGATCTCGACTGTGCCCTGACCAAATTCTGCCTGATCTCGACTGTGCCCTGACCAAATTCTGCCTGACCTCGACTGTGCTCTGACCAAATTCTGCCTTACCTCAACCGTGTCCTGACGAAATTCTGACCAAACCCAACAATGCAACTGGAGCTGTGTTTGTGTTGCCATGACATGAAATTACTGGATAATGATACCAATACCAATAACCAGTTTTATTTTGGTGTGTTTCCCCCTTGACGTCCAACAGAACACTGTATAACAGGAAACTTCTTGTCGTCTGGAAAAAAAAAAAATTCACACTGAGGTTTTCATTCAGCATGACTGAATGAGACTTCTTGTTTCAGTGAGTAGTGTTTCAGACGTGTGTGTGTGTGTGTGTGTATTCCAGCACCTTGTGAGAAGAGTAATAGGGGCACAGTTGTAGGCATTGTGTGTCTCCTGCTTTTGCTGCAGCTGGCTGGAGGTCTGGCCTTCCTGCTCTGGAGGTAAAAATCATTTGACAGATGCCTTTATACAAAGCAACTAACAATATGAGGTAACACAGAAACACTCAAGCTTAGATGAGACATGTCACTACACCCATAACACATGTTCACTGGGCATGATATCAAAAAATATCACCATTTTTCCTAAGAGTAAGACATCTAGAAGAAAAAAACTAAAAGAAAAAACAAGAACAAAAAAAAAAATCCAAAACTTTTCTGGTTTTCTGGTGTCTATTGCGATGAGGCAGAGCCAGATTTTCTGACTGCACCCACATCACTACAAGTAAACAAACTGGAAAAGTATCGTGAGAGGGACTCACCCATAGAAGTTTACTGCAACTTGATCTGTTCTTCAAAAGTGTGTGAAGTTAAACTTTCAGCAACACCCCCCAAAGACTGTCATTACTCTAGTTGCAGCAGGTTTTCTGTCCTTTTCAAAGCCCAAAAATGATCTGGAGTTACAGGTTACAGATTAGACTGAAAAATGTCGGAAAGTTCCCCGGAGGCCTGAACTAACTCTTACCCTCTGTCATTCCCAGGAGACGCTGGATTCACCACAACAGGGGTGAGAGGCTCAGAGAAGATATTGGAGAAGATTAAACTAAGTCCAGTAAACAGGATCATCTCAGACAGAGGAAGGATAAAAAAAATTTTTTAAGTCTCCTGAGAGTCTGCTGTCCTCTCCTCCAGGCCTGTGACCTTTATGGGATACTTTGAACGTGGTAACAGTTAACAGTGCATTCCAATAAAAAAACAGCACAACACTGTGAGTGTTACGCAAGCGTGCTAAATGTTCCTCACTCCACCTGAGGTTAGCACGCTTGGCTGAAGTTCTCCTTCAAAGAAAGGAAGGAAGCTGATGGTTAGCTACTGTTTGAGGCTTTCAAAGGAACTCGCACTAATGTTTATTTTCTGGCCGGCTGTTTGTGATTTAGCAACTCCGAGCTGTTCGAGAGACACGTCTTTTTTTTTTACTTGATGTAGTTCGGGTTAAGCACTTTGTAATCACTTTTAAGCATATATTTTAAGATTGTTGTGTCTTAAGCACATACATGCAAAGCAGGCTAAACTGGAAGTTAAAATTAATCATTTACCAGCACTTTAAAACCAGAAAGAGGGACTGCAGGCTGTTTTTTTTTTTTTTTTTACTATCGCAGCCCCAAAGTCCTTAAAAAGCTCAGGATGTACATTTCTCATGTTGTCTGTAAACACTGAGCTCAGCCTGATAATCTATTGTTCTGTTTTAGCTTTTTTCTTTGTTTTATTGACGGTGATGTACATAACAAAAACAGTACAAAACCATCATTAATGTTATTTTGCTGTTGTACAATAGTTCTGCTGAAAAAAGTAGTTCCAACAGTTTAAAGGGACTATTGCTGCATGTAGTAATGCTACAGTCATGGTGGAAAAAATGTGCCGTTACTACAGATAAACCAGGTGGAGGACTTTTCAACCCTGTTATCTGTTATGTGAATATTGTTCATGCTATGAATCAAGTCTATTTTCAATAATTAAACCTGTTCTGTGAATATAAGGGTCTCATTTTCAAGAGATATCAGGATGTTTCAGAGCCGCTACACAGGCCTGAAGTTGGCTAACTTCATGTTCTTGAATTACAGAGTCTGGGTGAAAGCAGTACCTCATGCTGCCACACCCACTCACAGTGGAATCTGGCAGTAAGTTACAAAACAAGACCTCATTCAAATTCACTGAGCAGCCAAGAACAATCATCTGGAACCATTTTCCACTTGTGGAACGCATGGCAGTGTTGTTTATACCATGCATGTTTTCAGAATAACACATATGTGCAATTTTGTGTGGTTCTTTTTAAATCAGGTATGTCTCAGTGCATTGTTTTCCTGTTGCCAGTTTAAGGCTGTGAAATTTAAACCAACAAAAAGTGTATCCAAAGTCAGTGGCGCTTTATTAATTGATGTTTAAGCGGCGCATTTTAGAAATATGTGGATGCATGACCCTCATTACAAACAGGTATGCGCTTGACATGCACTAATGGGTTTTTCTATTTTATTTCATTTATATGCATTTATGCAACTGGTCCTTTCAAGTAATAATATTGTTTTATTGTTTGGCACCACCCATTCCCAGAGAAGCTTTGTTCCTGCAGACTGTAGCACAGAAATTGGAAGGAAAGATGTAGGACAAAATATGCACAAACATAATAGACATAATAAACTTTACAAAACACTCAGGTTTATGCATCTAGCAGCATAGTTTTTGTGTTACCAGACTACACCACACCACTTTGTTAATGGGTAGGAGATCCCATTAAACGGTGTACTAGCAGGTCTCTCAACTGAATGAGAATAAAAGGAGTCCGGATATAAACACTATTTAATGAATGGCACAAAAGGGGGATTCACAATTACCAATAGCTAACTAGTGGGGGGAAAAAAAACTAAAATAAAGGAAAAGCTCATATATACCTTTTAGTCTCCCGATCTTCACTCGGATTCCATAGACACACAATGACTCCAGTACCACATAAACAAATTCACTGCACCACATCAGTGTGTTCAGGACATCACACCAGCCTACTGTATTCAAAAGCTCTCACATCACCCTTCAGTCTAGGTGTTTGAGGCCAACCAGTCAAGGAGTTAAGTAGAGGGGGCCAGCAAGAAAACAAAATACACTGATACAAAACAAAAATACACCAACAAAAACTCAGTATAAACAAGTTCTTCTTAAACCAAAATAAACTTTCCCCATTTTACAATATAACTTCATATGTCTCCCAACTGCCAGTTATATACTAATTATCATGCATCATCTAGAACAGATATACATTTTAAATTTAACTCTGGGAAAACAGCGACTAATCACATCCAACACATGAGTCCTAAAACAGAGACACACATCATCATACATTTAACTTTACACAGTACACAGTAATGGATACAACATTGTACTGTAAACATTGTTATAACATATCAAATGCATTTCTAACACTATTCCCTCTAAAACTCAAATCAATTAAGTAAACAAATCATTTGCCATACAAATAAAAAAATTCCTATGCTGACTACCGTATGGACTGTATGAAACGTGCCCGTCTACATGTCCACCCTATTACACTACAGGTAGGGCTGTAACGGTACATGTATTCATACCGAACCGTCACGGTACATGATGTCGTACAGAGAATACACGGTACGACGGAGAAGACGTGAGTGAAGTAATACGGAATCACAGAAGGACCAAAAAGCGCAAGTAAATCATAAACCTCAGTCGTAGTGTGGTGCAATAGTGCCATCTACTGGCATAACACTTCTGCTGCCTTACACATACATGAAAATATAAGCAAGCGTGTGTGTTTACTGGTTAATACACTGCTGTTTATTTAAAATAAACGAAAACAAACCAAGCCTCATTCTTTAGAACTT